>NW_026464367.1:0-14511 GCF_026875155.1 Cherax quadricarinatus
ACCCACAACATTCCTGGGTTCCAATGAACAACCACAATATTCGTGGGCTCAGTGAACAACCCACAACATTCCTGGGCTCCAGTGAACCACCTACAACAGTCCTGGGTTCCAGTGAACAACCCACAATATTCGTGGGCTCCAGTGAACAACCCAAAACAGTCCTGGGTTCCAGTGAACAACCCACAATGTTCGTGGGCTCCAGTGAACAACCCACAATATTCCTGGGCTCCAGTGAACAACCCACAACATTTTTGGGCTCCAGTGAACAAACCACAACATTCCTGGGTTCCAGTGAACAACCCACAATATTCATGGGCTCCAGTGAACAACCCAAAACAGTCCTGGGTTCGAATGAACAACCCACAATATTCATGGGCTCCAGTTAACAACCCACAACATTCGTAGGCTCCAGTGAACAACCCACAACATTCATGGGCTCCAGTGAACAACCCACAACATTCTTGGATTCCAGTGAACAACCCACAATATTCGTGGGCTCCAGTTAACAATCCACAACATTCGTAGGCTTCAGTGAACAAACCACAACATTCATGGGCTCCAGTGAACAACCCACAACATTCCTGGGCTCCAGCGAACAACAGGCAACAGTCCTGGGTTCCAGTGAACAACCCACAATATTCGTGGGCTCCAGTTAACAACCCACAACATTCGTAGGCTCCACTGTACAACCCACAACATTCCTGGGCTCCAGTGAACAACCCACAACATTCAGCGTGTTTACACTGACAAGAAGGTCAACCTGTGTCCCACCTGACTGGTCATCTGGTGAAGGTCCCCTGGATAAGGTTCCTGAGCTTAAGGTGCTTGAGGTAAAGGTCCCTGAGGTAGAGGTTTCCGAGGTAAAGGTTTTGTGAGATAAAGATCCCAGAAGCAAAGGTCCCTGAAGTAAAGGTTCTCGAGGTAAACGTCTCTCATGTAAAGGTTCCTCTGGTATAGGTCCCTCAAGTAAAGGTCCCTCTGGTAATGGTCCCACATGTAAAGGTCCCTCATATATAGGTGTCTCAAGTAAAGGTCCTTAATGTAAAGGTCCCTCATGAAAAGATCCCTCGTGTAAAGGTCCCTCTGGTAAAGGTTCCTCTGGTAAAAGTACCTCATGTAAAGGTCCATCTAGTAAAGGTCCCTCATATAAAGGTCCCTAAGGTAAAGGTCCCTCATGTAAAGGTCCCTCTGGTAAAGGTTCCTCTGGTAAAAGTACCTCATGTAAAGGTCCATCTAGTAAAGGTCCCTCATATAAAGGTCCCTAAGGTAAAGGTCCATCATGTAAAGGTCCCTCTAGTAAAGGTCTCCGAGGAAAAGGTCCCTCATGAAAAGATCCCTCATGTAAAGGTCCCTCTGGTGAAGGTTCCTCATGTAAAGGTCCCTCGTGTAAAGGTCCCATTGGTAAAGGTCCCTCAGATAAAAGTCCCTCTGGTAAAAGTCTTTAAGGTAACGGTCTCTCAGGTAGAGGTCACTCTGGCAAAGGTCCCTTAGATAAAGGTCTTGAGGAATTAAGATAGGATGAATTCAAAATAACCTCTGGGTGCTGGAATACAAAGCTACCGATGAGATATGATGACAACATTCATGTATCAACACAGGTGAGACATGATTACAACATACAAGATACTCGCATATATCAACAAGATAAATCAAGACATAATGTTTGACAGCAACAGAATCAAGTAACGGGAACAAGTAACAGGAACACCTAACGGGAACTAGTCACGGAAACATCTAAGGGAAGCAAGTGACGGAAACAACTGACGGGAACAAGTAACGGGGACAAGTAACGGGAACAAGTAACGGGAACAAGTAACGGGAACAAGTAACGGGGACAAGTAACGGGAACAAGAAACATAAAATGCAATTTCAGCTTAAGAAGCGTTAAATAAAATGTTGGGAGAACACAGCAGGTCAGGGAGGCAGCAGCTGCCTTCATGAAGTGCTCGTGATCCAAGGAACTGAAGCTATCCCTCCTCTTTCTTGGACCAAATTTTATAATCTCCCATTCCCCAAGCGCTCTAATAATAATAATAATAATAATAATAATAATAATAATAATAATAATAATAATAATAATAATAATAATAATAAGAGTAATAATTAATAATAATAATAAAAGAAGAAAATTAAAAGTGAATACAGGAAAGAGTAAGGTTATGAGGATAACAAAAATATTAGGTGATGAAAGATTGGATATCAGATTGGAGGGAGAGAGTATGGAGGAGGTGAATGTATTCAGATATTTGGGAGTGGACGTGTCAGCGGATGGGTCTATGAAAGATGAGGTGAATCATAGAATTGATGAGGGGAAAAGGGTGAGTGGTGCACTTAGGAGTCTGTGGAGACAAAGAACTTTGTCCTTGGAGGCAAAGAGGGGAATGTATGAGAGTATAGTTTTACCAACGCTCTTATTTTGGGTGTGAAGCATGGGTGATGAATGTTGCAGCGAGGAGAAGGCTGGAGGCAGTGGAGATGTCATGTCTGAGGACAATGTGTGGTGTGAATATAATGCAGAGAATTCGTAGTTTGGAAGTTAGGAGGACGTGCGGGATTACCAAAAATGTTGTCCAGAGGGCTGAGGAAGGGTTGTTGAGGTGGTTCGGACATGTAGAGAGAATGGAGCGAAACAGAATGACTTCAAGAGTGTATCAGTCTGTAGTGGAAGGAAGGCGGGGTAGGGGTCGGCCTAGGAAGGGTTGGAGGGAGGGGGTAAAGGAGGTTTTGTGTGCGAGGGGCTTGGACTTCCAGCAGGCTTGCGTGAACGTGTTTGATAGGAGTGAATGGAGACGATTGGTTTTTAATACTTGACGTGCTGTTGGAGTGTGAGCAAAGTAACATTTATGAAGGGGTTCAGGGAAACCAGCAGGCCGGACTTGAGTCCTGGAGATGGGAAGTACAGTGCCTGCACTCTGAAGGAGGGGTGTTAATGTTGCAGTTTAAAAACTGTAGTGCAAAGCACCCTTCTGGAAAGACAGTGATGGAGTGAATGATGGTGAAAGTTTTTCTTTTTCGGGCCACCCTGCCTTGGTGGGAATCGGCCAGTGTGATAATAAAAAAAATAAATAAATAATGACAATAATTATAATAAATAAATAACAACAACCAACAATAACATTAATATTAATAATAATAACAATTAGTAAATAACAACAACAACAACAACAACAACAACAACAACAACAATAATAATAATAATAATAATAATAATAATAATAATAATAATAATAACAATAACAATAATAATAATAATAATAATAATAATAATAATAATAATTGCTCAGGCCTCTTCCATGGTTCCCATTCCTCAGAAAAGTAAATAAACAGAAGATGTCTTCAGATAGGTTTTCAAACAACAGCAGCTGTGCCAGAGCAGACGCCAAAGGGACATGGTCACAACATCCAAGATATTCAACCCCGTCGACAGGGTACACAAACACGAACTAAGCAAGGAGAGTGAGTGAGGGAAGGAGAGTGAGTGAGTGAGAAGAGTGAGTGAAGGTAGCGAGGAGAGCGAGTAATTGTAGCGAGAACTCGCTAGTCCCAAGTGATAGCAACTCCAGCTCTGCTGGAACGATGTCGCAGTAGCTGATAAAGCTTTAATGGAACACTTGATAATATCCTCACAGCCCTACTGATGTCTCCCAGCTCAGGATGACACTGTTGAAGTCTCCCAGCTCAGGATGACACTATTGAAGTCTCCCAGCTCAGGATGACACTATTGAAGTCTCCCAGCTCAGGATGACACTACTGAAGTCTCCCAGCTCAGGATGACACTACTAAAGTCTCCCAGCTCAGGATGACACTATTGAAGTCTCCCAGCTCAGGATGACACTACTGAAGTCTCCCAGCTCAGGCTGACACTACTGATATCTCCCAGCTCAGTCTGACACTACTGAAGTTTCCTAGTTTAGACTGACACTACTGAAGTCTCCCAGCTCAGGCTGACACTACTGATATCTCCCAGCTCAGGATGACACTACTGAAGTCTCCCAGCTCAGGATGACACTATTGAAGTCTCCCAGCTCAGGATGACACTATTGAAGTCTCCCAGCTCAGGATGACACTACTGAAGTCTCCCAGCTCAGGCTGACACTACTGATATCTCCCAGCTCAGTATGACACTACTGAAGTTTCCCAGCACAAGCTGACACTACTGAAGTCTCCCAGCTCAGACTGATATATATTTCAACACACCTTGAACAAGTACCATCCTGCGTGATGGAATATGACAAGGAAGCACAGCTGCCTCTGGTTCCCACTGTGTAACTATCACATAGAATAGTGTAGCAGCACACCGCTGATGTTGCCACTGTGTAAGTATCATACAGAGTAGTGTAGCAGCACACTGCTGATGTTGCCACTGTGTAACTATCATACAGAGTAGTGTAGCAGCACACTGCTGATGTTGCCACTGTGTAACTATCGTACAGAATAGTGAGCAGCACACTCCTGATATATTTATTCTTTAAAGTAGTGTAAGAAGCAACGTAATGTGACTCCAAACACTGATGAATTGTTTATATGACAGAACCCAGACTGTTACTGAGTAATCGCATCACTCAAGACGCGGGGGACCCAGGAGATGGAGCTTGCTGGCCAGACACACATCCAAGAAATTAAAGATAGAACACGACAGGATTCGGATAATGAGCCCATAGTTTTCCTTGGATGCGTAAAGGACCTTACCGGGAGTAACAGACTTCATGTCATGTTTGGTAGAAATGACGTCTTAGCGAGAAGATGCAGAACCTTCTCTTACTGGGAAGACCTTTCACGCTGTGTACAGCTTTATCAGCACCTGGTTAAGTTCTACACAGAGCGAAACATTGTCCTGGTAAAAGCCTTGCTCTGAAAATTGCGTTTTTGTCTTCATACTTGTCACTTTTTTTTATAAATTGTGCAACACTAAAGAGGAAAATAAGGAGAGAAAAATGCTTAACACAACACAGGAAGTATAACACTACAGGAACGGTCAGGAGAGTGGCTACTGAAACTCAGTCCAGCACATGCAAGGTGTTGTGAATAGGATAAAGAAGAAGAGTACCATCTGAGAGGTAAACCAGAGGAAGAGTACCATCTAAGAGGTAGACTAGAGGAAGATTACCATCTGAGAGGCAGACCGGAGGAAGAGTACCATCTGAGAGGTAAACCAGAGGAAGAGTACCATCTGAGAGGTAGACCAGAGGAAAATTATCATCTGAGACCTAGACCAGAGGAAGAGTACCATCTGTGAGGTAAACCAAAGGAAGAATACCATCTGAGAGGTAGACCAGAGGAAGAGTACCATCTGAGAGGTAGACCAGAGGAAGATTACCATCTTAGAAGTAGACCAGAGGAAGAGTACCACCTTGAGAGGGAGGCCAGGGGAAGAGTACCATCTGAGAGATAGACCAGAGGAAGACCACCGTCTGAGAGGACGACAGTTCATAGACTCGGGCAGAGAACAGAACCTACATATTCAACACACTAACCCTATCACCCGAGGAGCACACAAACAAAACAACATCGCAGCCATATACCAGGCTGACACACATTACAACTGCCAACAATACCCTGAAAAAAGGTGACATTCAAATCACTTCACACAACACACGTCAGACATGCACTGAAGTGCGTGACACCAGCGCGGAACCCTTGTCTTACTGAACATTATAAGAAATTTGAGAAAGTTCAGAGGTTTGCTTCAAGGTTAGTCCGAGAATAACAAAAGGTGGGATATAAATAGGTGACACGACAGATTGATTTTGCACCGCTAGAAGACTTGAGGACAAGGGGCGACATGATCACTAAATTTGGAATTCTCGAAAGACATAGACACAACAGAATGAGAGAAACTTTTCAAGGTGGAATGAAACAGGATTAGAAGTTCATGTGAGGTAAACAGCTTGAACAAGAACCCGACTAAACAAGTATCCATATGATAAATGGTATGGTGATACCGACAATATATGCAAAAAGACACTTAGGTACATTTGAATACACTTATTAGACTGAGGAAACGTTTCGCCCCGATTGGCTTCTTCAGTTCTCAAGAAGTCACGTTTTCCTTATTAAAATCCCTGAACAATACATAAGTATCTTTATCCACAAGTGTTGACATATACTGATCACAGAAGACACTGGTAGGCATCTTATACTCTCCTGAGACAGAACACGGTAACTAGTCGCCAAGACTCACAATTATGTGATCTACTCTTGTGCAATAACCGGACAACCAAACCACTTTGACGACTTTTGCGTACGCCAAAGAAGGAAGACTCTGGCATCTTTTTCAGGACACCATCGATCAGGTACCTTGAGGGTCAGGTCACTCTTATCAGTCCTAGAGTTTAATACGGTCAGCTGTTGTAAGTCAGCACATGATATAAACATGCATAGCCGTGGGGTAACACAACACATTAGCCAACGGGCGTAATACTTCTGTAGTATATATTGTTATAGCTCCATTTTATAGGCAGGCTCCCTGGCCAAGCCTTGAGTCACGTGACCCCTTCGCACATGTTCACATTCTCTGTTCGAGAGTAGACCTAAGGATGGCTCCGGCTCTAGGATAAAATTAGGTTAAGTTAGTGAAGGTCTGTCAGGAAACAGGACAAGTGTTTCCTGACGCGGGTCATAGTCATATAATGACCCACAGCTAGAGCTATTGGTCATCTGACCGAGGCCTTCCACTGGCTTACTCCTCCACCCCTCTATGATTATAACCTTCAGATACATATGCATGAAAGAATAATTAAAGACAGTGTTCTATTTCACTCTGCTCTTGTATTTACTTTAATCTAGGTAGTTAAAAATTCTCACAGCAGACATTGAACCTTAATGTAGATAAAAATAAAATCAGGGAACTGGTGGGACTCGAACCTGTGGCAAGTGAGCCTTTAAAAACTCACAAGCCAGTGTGTCAACCACTCATTACGGGGTTTCTTTGCAACGGTATTATTAAGTTTCGTGAGTTTTAACGTAGAGGTTGTGGGGGGGGGGGAGGGAGAGAAGTAGGATGTAGAGGATGTTGAACCTGGTCACGGACCGGGCCGCGGGGGCGTTGACCCCCGAAACCCCCTCCAGGTATACTCCAGGCATGAACTTGGAGGTGGGGATGAAGGATATAAACAAATGTAACTTGCGCTGATTAGAAAACAAATCATTGAACACCTTAAGTATGAAATCTCAGTCACCATGAACCAGTCTGGGTTATAGTGCTATATTGTGAAGGGCCAGTTTGTTATAGCCGGAGGAGGGAGTGAGGGGTGAGGGAGGGAGGGAGGGAGCGAGGGATGAGGGAGGAAAGGAGTGAGGGGTGAAGGAGGGAGGGAGTGAGGAGTGATTGAGGGAGGGAGGGAGGGAAGGAGGGAGGGATAGAGGGGTAAGGGAGGGCCAGGTGAGAGGATAGAGGAGCCTGCGACATAAGAGGGAGAGAGGGGGGTTGGGGGGTTGGGGGGTAGAGTACCGGTGGAGCCAGTGGGAGGGGTGCCAGGTGGGAACACAGTAAACACTATTCCGGTGCCACGCGCCAGCCAGACTTGTTTCAGTGCCAGCTAACTCGTCTGAACAGGTGGCACCACACGCCCATATCCACGTCCTACCCACACCCACATATTCACGTCGTACCCACACCCACATATTCACGTCGTACCCACAACCACATCCACGTCGTACCCACGCCCATATATCCAAGTCGTACCCACACCCACATATCCACGCCGTACCCACGCCCACATCCACACTTATCGACAAACACTCCTTAATGTTGGTAAAGAGCACCTGATCCAAGGAATCGGAGCTACCCTTCTGTTCCTTGGATCAAACCTGATGATTTCCCATTTCTGCAGGTACTGTATAACCCCCTTTGAGTTTAACTCTCCCTCCAGGCTGAGGAACTGATTACCTCAAACTCCTCCTCTTCATCTTCCACCTTTCTCTGCACTGGACTGAAGAAGTCACTGACTGGCGAAACGTTTCCAGCATAAAGCTACCCAGATGTTGCACAAGTGTCTCATTTATCAACTCGTCGGTTTTCTTAAGTATTTCTTAAGCTCTGGGAGTTAGCGTGGGGTGTTACCAAGCACCATGGCTTGTTGTAGTGTTTTAGAATCTCAGATTAAAGTGTTGAAGAAGGAGATTCTACTTCTTCAGGAGGAAAATAAGAGACTGAAGCTTCATCTAGATGAGTTTGGGAGTGAGTGTGAGAAGGATTTAGCTGGTAAGGAGGAAATGGTCACCAGCAGTGATAGCGGCAGCCGCTCTAAGTGGCAAGTGGTTCACAGTTCAGGAAGAAGGAAGATAAGGAGGGTTAACAGAGAATATGTGAAGGTAGGAAATTGATTCTCTGTTCTCCAGGACGAGTGTATTTCAGTGGTTAGTGAGGTTGAAGGTACCACTGATTCACCTGCTAATCAATGTAAGAATATTTTAATAGTAGGTGATTCTCAGGTAAGATATATGGACTGTGCTTTTTGTAACAGAGACAGAAAGGTCAGACAGAGAGTGTGCCTTCCAGGAGCTGGTGTTGGTGACATAGTCAGCAGGTTGGATAATATTATGTCAGGTAATGGGAACAAGCCCATTAGTGCTGTGGGTAATGACATTGGGAAAGGCAGGAGACAGGAGCTGCTGGATAAGTACAGGTCAGCCATAGAAGTAGTTAGGCCTAAGGGAGGGATCCCAGTCATATGTAGCATCTAGCCTAGAAAGGGAGTGGGCAATGAATGGATGTCTAGGGCAATTGGTATAAATTGCTGGCTAGACAGGTACTGCAAGGCACTTGCAATCCCATTCGTTGATAAGTGGAACCTATTCTTTGGCAATTGTTATGTGTATGCAAGGGACGGGGTTCATCTCTCAGGGGAAGGAGTGGTTGCATTAGCCAATTCGACTGAGACGGTAATTGATGACTTGTCTAGGAATTTAAACTGATAGATTATAGAGGTATGGGTGTTTGTGGGAAACAATCAGGCTGCAGTACTAGGGTTGAAAACAGCAGATATTACAAGGATGCCCTAGGAATATGTTTAATATCTCTCTCTCCTCTCTCTCTCTCTCTCTCTCTCTCTCTCTCTCTATATATATATATAATATATATAATATATATATATATATATATATATATATATATATATTATATATATATATATATATATATATATATATAATAGAGTATATATATATATATATACACGTGTGTGTATATATATATAAATATATACACGTGTGAGTGTGTTTTGTGTGTGTGTGTGTGTGTGTTCAGATAGACTAATAGGATCTTCACACGTCACTCCCCTATATAGCCTTTGCGGAGCGCTTCGCAAAGGCTATAGGGGAGAGACGTGTGAAGATCCTATTAGTCTATCTGACTTAATATTTTATGAAGTTGTGATGTTTGCAATATTAAAGTTGTGAAGTGATGTGATAATATAGCTTCACTTCAGAAATATAATATTACTCACTCGTCACTTGAAGAATCGTCGAAGAGGGTGTCGATGATGTACTTCTGCCAGTCTTTGGTGTTGAAGTAGCGGTGTGTTGTTGCTTTGAGGTCTTCATGTTGGAGTGCGTCAGTTGAGTTGATGAAGTTGTCTCTGAAGAACGATTCGCAAAATCTATTTGTGAATGAGTGAGCGATGTCGTATGGGTTTTCGTTAAGTAGTTGTTTACATAAGAATCTAGTGAGTTTGTTGTAGTTGTCCACTGTCAGTTCTGTTCCGTCGTCGTAGTTGTAGTTGTTGAAATTTGTTATTGTTTCTGCTGCACTTCGTTCTTTTACACAAGACCACACGAGTGAGATATTCTTAAGGTATCCCATCTCTAAGAAATTACACGTGCGATGTGCACTGTTGTCCGTCGACAGAGAGACTAATAGGATCTTCACACGTCACTCCCCTATATAGCCTTTGCGAAGCGCTCCGCAAAGGCTATATAGGGGAGTGACGTGTGAAGATCCTATTAGTTTATCTGACGACGGACAACAGTGCACATCGCGCGTGTAATTTCTTAGAGATGGGATACCTTAAGTACGTCTCACTCGTGTGGTCGTGTGTAAAAAAACGAAGTGCAGCAAAAACAATAACAAATTTCAACAACTACAACTACGACGACGGAACAGAACTGACAGTGGACAACTACAACAAACTCACTAGATTCATACGTAAACAACTACTTGACGAAAACCCATACGACATCGCTCACTCATTCACAAATACATTTTGCGAATCGTTCTTCAGAGACAACTTCATCAACTCAACTGACGCACTCCAACATGAAGACCTCAAAGCAACAACACACCGCTACTTCAATACCAAAGACTGGCAGAAGTACATCATCGACGCCCTCTTCGACGATTCTTCAAGTGACGAGTAAGTAATATTATATTTCTGAAGTGAAGCTATATTATCACATCACTTCACAACTTTAATATTGCAAACATCACAACTTCATAAAATATTAAGTCAGATAGACTAATAGGATCTTCACACGTCACTTCCCTATATAGCCTTTGCGAAGCGCTCCGCAAAGGCTATATAGGGGAGTGACGTGTGAAGATCCTATTAGTCTATCTGACGACGGACAACAGTGCACATCGCGCGTGTAATTTCTTAGAGATGGGATACCTTAAGTACGTCTCACTCGTGTGGTCTTGTGTAAAAGAACGAAGTGCAGCAAAAACAATAACAAATTTCAACAACTACAACTACGACGACGGAACAGAGCTGACAGTGGACAACTACAACAAACTCACTAGATTCTTACGTAAACAACTACTTGACGAAAACCCATACGACATCGCTCACTCATTCACAAATACATTTTGCGAATCGTTCTTCAGAGACAACTTCATCAACTCAACTGACGCACTCCAACATGAAGACCTCAAAGCAACAACACACCGCTACTTCAACACCAAAGACTTGCAGAAGTACATCATCGACACCCTCTTCGACGATTCTTCAAGTGACGAGTAAGTAATATTATATTTCTGGAATGAAGCTATATTATCACATCACTTCACAACTTTAATATTGCAAACATCACAACTTCATAAAATATTAACTCAGATAGACTAATAGGATCTTCACACGTCACTCCCCTATATAGCCTTTGCGGAGTTGTTCCGTCGTCGTAGTTGTAGTTGTTGAAATTTGTTATTGTTTCTGCTGCACTTCGTTCTTTTACACAAGACCACACGAGTGAGACGTTCTTAAGGTATCCCATCTCTAAGAAATTACACGCGCGATGTGCACTGTTGTCCGTCGTCAGATAAACTAATAGGATCATCACACGTCACTCCCCTATATAGCCTTTGCGGAGCGCTTCACAAAGGCTATATAGGGGAGTGACGTGTGAAGATCCTATTAGTCTATCTGACGACGGAGCTTCGCAAAGGCTATATAGGGGAGTGACGTGTGACGTGTGAAGATCCTATTAGTCTATCTGACGACGGACAACAGTGCACATCGCGCGTGTAATTTCTTAGAGATGGGATACCTTAAGAACGTCTCACTCGTGTGGTCTTGTGTAAAAGAACGAAGTGCAGCAGAAACAATGGCAAATTTCAACAACTACAACTACGACGACGGAACAGAACTGACAGTGGACAACTACAACAAAATCACTAGATTCTTACGTAAACAACTACTTGACGAAAACCCATACGACATCGCTCACTCATTCACAAATACATTTTGAGAATCGTTCTTCAGAGACAACTTCATCAACTCAACTGACGCACTCCAACATGAAGACCTCAAAGCAACAACACACCGCTACTTCAACACCAAAGACTGGCAGAAGTACATCATCGACACCCTCTTTGATGATTCTTCAAGTGACGAGTAAGTAATATTATATTTCTGAAGTGAAGCTATATTATCACATCACTTCACAACTTTAATATTGCAAACATCACAACTTCATAAAATAATAAGTCAGATAGACTAATAGGATCTTCACACGTCACTCCCCTATATAGCCTTTGCGAAGCGCTCCGCAAAGGCTATATAGGGTGTGGTGTGTGTGTGAATGTGTGTGTGTGTGTGTGTTTTGTGTGTGTGTGTGTGTGTGTGCGTGTGTGTGTGTGTGTGTGTGTGTGTGTACTCACCTATTTGCACTAACCTATTTGTGTGTTGCAGGGGTCGAGTCTTAGCTCCTGGCCCAGCCTCTTCACCGGTTGCTACTGGGTCCTCTCTCTCCCCGCTCCATGAGCTTCATCAAACCTCGTCTTAAAACTATGTATGGTTCCTGCCTCCACTACGTCACTTTCTAGGCTATTCCACTGCCTGACAACTCTGTGACTGAAGAAATACTTCCTAATATCTCCCTGACTCATCTGTGTCTTCAACTTCCAATTGTGACCTCTTGTTTCTGTGTCCCCTCCCTGGAACATCCTGTCTTTGTCCACCTTGTCTATTCTGCACAGTTTTTTATATGTCGTTATCATGTCTCCCCTGACCCTCCTGTCCTCTAGTGTCGTCAGGTCGATTTCCCTTAACCTTTCTTCATAGGACATTCCCCTTAGCTCTGGAACTAACCTTGTTGCAAACCTTTGCACTTTCTCTAGTTTCTTGACATGCTTTATCAAGTGCGGGTTCCAAACAGGTGCTGCATACTCCAGTATGGGCCTGACGTACACGGTGTACAGTGTCTTGAACGATTCCTTACTGAGGTATCGAAACGCTGTTCACAGGTTTGCCAGGCGCCCATATGCTGCAGCAGTTATCTGGTTGATGTGTGCTTCCAGAAACATGCTCGGTGTTATACTCACTCCAAGATTTTTCTCCTTGAGCGAGGTTTGCAGTCTTTGGCCACCTAGCCTATACTCTGTCTGCGGTCTTCTGTGCTCTTCCCCTATCTTCATGACTTTGCATTTGGCGGGATTAAATTCGAGAAACCAGTTTCTTTACCAGGTGTCCAGTCTGTCCAGGTCTCTTTGAAGTCCTGCCCGGTCCTCATCTGATTTAATTCTCCTCAATTAACTTCACATCGACTGCGAACAGGGACACTTCTGAGTCTAACCCTTCCATCATGTTCACATATACCACAAATAGCACTGGTCCTAGGACCGACCCCTGTGGGACCCCGCTCGTCACAGGTGCCCACTGTGATACATCATTACGTACCATGACTCGTTGTTGCCTCCCTGTCAATTACTCTCTGATCCATTGCAGTACCCTTCCTGTTATATGCGCCTGATTCTCTAGCTTCTGCACTAATCTCTTGTGAGGAACTGTGTCAAATGCCTTCTTGATGTCCAAGAAGATGCAATCAACCCACCCCGCTTTCTCTCGTGTCTTACTTCTGTTACTTTATCGTAAAACTCCAGAAGGTTTGTGACACAGGATTTTCCTTCCATGAATCCGTGCTGGTTGGCGTTTATACTCTTGTTCCGTTCCAGGTGCTCCACCACTCTCCTCCTGATAATCTTCTCCATAACTTTGCATACTGTACACGTCAGTGACACAAGTCTATAGTTAAGTGCCTTTTTTCTGTCTCCTGTTTTAAAAATGGGAACTACATTTGCGGTCTTCCATACCTCAGGTAGTTGCCCAGTTTCCAGGGACGTGTTGAAGATTGTGGTAAGTGGCACACACAACATATCTGCTCCCTCTCTAAGGACCAATGGGGAGATGTTCGGTCCCATTGCCTTTGAGGTATCGATGTCCCTTAGCAGTTTCTTCACCTCCTCATCATCTGTATGTATGTCGTCCAACACTTGTTGGTATATTCCTTGCTGGTGTCCCCATCTGGTCTGTCCCCCCAGAGGCATTCCTATCCCACTGTAAATACTTCCTTAAATCTCATGTTGAGCTCCTCACATACCTTTTGATCGTTTCTTGTGAGTTCTCCACCTTCTTTCCTCAGCCTTATCACCTGGTCTTTGACTGTTGTCTTCCTCCTAATGCGGCTATACAGCAGTTTCGGGTCAGTCTTGACTTTCGATGCTATGTCGTTTTCGTACTGTCGCTGGGCCTCTCTCCTTATCCGTGCGTACTCGTTTTTGGCTCTCCTACTAATCTCCTTATTTTCCTGGGTCCTTTGCCTCCTGTACCTTTTCCATTCTCTGGTGCACTTAGTTTTTGCCTCCCTACACCTTCGGGTAAACCAAGGACTTGCTTTGGTCTTCCTATTATTTCTGTTTCCCTTGAGAACAAACCTTTCCTCTGCCTCCTTGCACTTTGTTGCTACATATTCGATCATCCCGTTTACTGATTTCCCTACCAGTTCTCTGTCCCACTGAACCTCGTGCAGGAAGTTCCTCATACCTGTGTAGTCCCCCCTTTTATAGTGTGTGTGTGTGTGTGTGTGTGTGTGTGTGGGTGTGTGTGTGTGTGTGTGTGTGTGTGTGTTGTGTGTGTATGTGTGTGTGTGTGCGCGTATGTGTACTCACCTAATTGTGGTTGCAGGAGTCGAGACTCAGCTCCTGGCCCCGCCTCTTACCGAGTGCTACTTGGTCCTCTCTTTCCCTGCTCCATGAGCTTTATCATACCTCATCTTAAAGCTATGTATGGTTCTGCCTCA
>NW_026464368.1:0-14324 GCF_026875155.1 Cherax quadricarinatus
TGAGGCCTAACCAAAGATATTTTAGAGTTGAGTAACAACCTGAGGACTCTATTATTTATACTTCTAGATATGAAGCCACGAATTCTGTTAGCTTTATTGCGAACACTAATGCACTGTTGTCTTGGTTTTAGATTACTGATAACCAGAACTCCTAAATCCTTTTTCACAATCAGTAGTATTAAGATCTACATTATTTAGTTTATATGTAGCATAGTTATTTTCCTGTCCAACATTTAGAACTTTGCATTTGTCCATATTAAACTGCATCTGCCACTTCTCTGACCATTGCATCAGTCTATTCAAATCATCCTGGAGTGCTCTAGTGTCCTCATTAGAATGAATTGGACGGCCTATTTTGGTGCCATCAGCAAATTTGCTTATGTCGCTATTTATTCCCACATCTATGTCGTTTATGTAAATTGTGAACAACATTGGGCCCAACACTGACCCCTGAGGAACACAGCTTGTGACGTGCCCCTGTTCTGATTTCTCCGCATTTATGCAAATTCTCTGCTGCCTGAACATTAAAATGGTATAATGCATATGTGTCTTATAATGCATATGTGTCTTACCTCTCTGCTGCCTATTTGTCAGCCATGCCTCTACCCAAGAAAAAAATTCTCCTATTCCGTGTGCCTTAAGTTTCCTCAATAGCCTCTTATGTGGAACTCTATCGAAAGCCTCAGTGAAGTCCATATACACAATATCATATTCATTACCATGATCTACCTCCCCAAACACCTTAGTGAAAAATGTTAGTAAATTCGTAAGACAGGAACGCCCCTTTGTAAAACAGCATTGAGATTCATTAATCGTTCTGTACCTATCAAGAAGGCTACGAATTGCTTCGGCAATTATTGATTCCATAAATTTTCCCACTATGGAGGTAAGGCTTTTTGGTCTATAGTTCGAAGCCAAGGACCTGTCTCCTGCTTTGTAAATAGGTATTACATTTGCCATTCTCCACTTATCAGGCACTATGACAGTTTGTAGTGACATGTTAAAAAGATTAGCCAAAGGTATGCTAAGTTCCTCTTTACATTCCTTTAACACTCTTGCAAACAGTTCATCAGGGCCTGGGAATTTGTTAGGTTTTAGTTTCTCTATTTGTCTGAGGACCATGTCACTAGTTACCGCAATCGTGCATAGTTTTATCTCCTTCTACAAAACTATTATCTTTCCCAACTTACTTCTGTATCCTGAAAAACCCTTTTGGGTTTTAGCTTTGAACCCTTTTGACCTTAGCCTATAACCCATTTTGCTTTTTTTTTCCCTTTTTTTATTTCTCTTTTAAAATTTGAATAAAGATTTCTTAACTGCCACCCCTCTTTTGATACCCTAAATTCCTTTTTTTGGGGGCCAAGGGAGATTTATAATCTGTTATCCTTTGGATCATTTTTGTTAGATCTAATTTCCCTACTTGAACAAAGTTTTTGGGTACAGAACTATGCTCTAAAAAAACGTCATATTGGCAACCAGACCACCTACCGCCCCATAGTCGGACACCCCAAATTTTAGCCCACCCGTAATTTTTCAGTCCCAGAAGTCGGCCAAAAAAAATTTGGGACAGATTTGATCGGGTAATCCATGAAAATTTTGAAACAAATGATTTGGGGTCATTTTCCCCAAGCTCATCTTAAACCTCAAGTTTAATTAATTAGGGCCCTTTCGTTGGAAAAAACCAAGTCAAGCAGTTTTTTCCCTCAGGGGGTTAAATCACAACCTGTTTAAAAAAGCAACCCTGAACCGTATCAAGAAAGTCACTAGACTAAATTTTTCCTGTTATATTGTTCCAACCAATTTTTTAAAAGTTAAAACCCCCATTTAAAATTTTTTATATCTAGATGACTTATGAATTTGTCCCAAAAAGCTTACGCCCCCCCCTATCAAGGTTTGGGGGCCTAAAAATCACTGAAACTGTACCCAAACAGATTCGGGTTTTCGATGTTTCTAATCTTATAATGTCAAAGACAACAAATTTTTTTTGAAACTCGCCACTCACCCCCCCTTCCCTTTGACCCCTACCAGTGGGAATATTTTATAACCCTTATGTTGCATTCAAAAGCATTTCCATCTTTCAGGTTGAACCGGGTCTCTGTTATCCCAATAATATCTATATTACCACACTTTCAAGTATCTAAGTCATCTATCTTATTTTTTTGGACTCCTACTATTGATTGAACCCTTTAAAGGGGGCTCGTCACTCTTCCCTCTGCTATCCTCTTTTTTTGTTGTAAATTGATTTCCTTTACTAGAAACTTTTTTTTGTAGTTTTTTAAACACATCCCTGGGGTACCCGGGTTTATTAATGCTTAAACCCATAATATGCACCTGATTTTTTTCAAAACACCCATACCCAATAATCTATCATTAAAATGAAAGTTCTTATTTTAATGAACTGGCAAATGCAACCACCCCACCCAAAGGAGATGAACCCCACCCCTTGCATACATTCACTTTGAAAAGAATTGGCCCATTTTATCAATGAAGGGGATTGCAAGCCCTTGCAGTCCTGTCTACCAAATTTATAACCAATTGCCCTAGCATCCTTCATTCCCCCATCCCTTTTTAGGCAAGTCTACATATGACTGGATCCCCCTTTAACCCTAACTACTTCTATGGCGACCTGACTTACCAGCACTCCTGTCTCTGCCCTTCCCCATGTCATTACCCCCAGCACCAAGACAGATAATGGCTTTTTTCCCATTACCTGCAAAATATTATCCAACTTACTGATTTGTCCCAAACCAGCCCTGGAAGGCCACTCTCTGTCGACCTTTCTGCTTGTTACAAAAAGTAGGGTCCTTTACTGAAAAAGAGATCCCCTACTATTAAAATTTCTTACCTTGTTTAGCGGGGGAATCGTGGAAACCTTAAACCTCAAAAACCATGAAGTGCACTCGTCCTGGAAAACAGAGAATCAATTTCCACCTTCACATCTTCTCTTTTAAACCCCCTTTATCTCCCTTTTTCCCTGAACGTGAACCATTCCCCACTTAAAGGGCTCCACATCACTGCTGGTGCCTTTTCCCCTTACCACTAAAATCCTTCTCACATCACTCCAACTCATCTAGGCAACGTTTTATCCCCCCTTTTTTCCCCTAAAAGTAAAACCCTCCTTCTTAAAAATTTTAACCTAATTTAAAACACTAAACAAGCCATGGTGTTTGGGTAACACCCTCCCAAACCCCCAGAGCTTAGGAAGGAGTCCGCGGTGATCACTGACCCGGTATACCGTATTTTCGATATTTGCCTACGTTTTGGGAGATTTTCGGGGAAATTTTTTTCATGTGTTTGAAATTTTGACTTTTATCAAGGGATTCCTAAAATTTTCCTTTGTTTTTTTGTGAAAAGTGACCCTTTTATATTATGTTAAGAGGAACATCTGTTTTTTGTTCCCAAATGATTTATGGGTAGATATTTTCTGAAATTGGGTTTTTTACAGTAGGCTAGTATACGGGTTGTAAAAAAAGTGTATGTATGCATCTGCAAATAGTGTGGTTTTGAGTATTTTTATGCATTTGGTAGGTCGTTTTGAAAATGAAAAAGAGAAGAGGCCCAAGGACACTTCCTGGGGGACACCAACTGTAAATGGTTGTGTGGAAGAGTTTGCTCCTTTTCTGTACACATATTGGCTTCGTTGCTAAATATGACTTTAGGTATTTAGGGAGTCCCCCTCTTATACCAGGTGTGATAATTTAGGGAAAGGGGAAATCATGGTCAACTGTATCACAAGCTTCACGTAAACAAAAAGATCCCCAAGGGGACTTCTTTTTTTTCGAGTGCAGTGTATATTTGGTAAGTGTGAAATAGAATCATTCGTATTTTTATTAGGCCTGACCCAAATAACAGGGGTTGGAAGTTGGGGGAAAAGGAGGAGGTAAAATTAGCTTATAAATTATTTTTTCAAAGTTTTTAGAGAGACGGGTAAATTGGATATTAGCCACATTATCAATCTGCTTGATCCCCTCCTTTAGATCGGGGTGACCCTCGCCCTTTTTAGAATGAGGGAAGGTGAGGATTTGATGGATTTTTTAGTGTTGCAATGATTTTGACAGCACTGTGAACTTTTTGTAATAAAAGGGTGGTAAGGAATTTAAATCTCCTGTCTTGTTGTTGAGTGTGTTGATAAAATGGGCTTTTGTTTGGGGCGGGGGGACTAGGGGAAAAGGTGTCCGGGTAGGTGCCGTGAAGTAGTCATTTGGGGTTTGGGGATTTTTAGCTTGGGGGATTTTACCCAAGTTTTTTCCTGGGGGAGAAAAAAATTTAGTCTGTTTTCTGTTTCGTAGGGAGAAGTAGGGGTTCTTGGTTTTTTAGTTGATTGTTGTTTCCTGATATTTTTTTGTTCCAGAAATTTAGAAGGGTTTTCCCGGTCTTTTTTTTTTTATACCTTTTTTAAATTTGGATAACTTTTTTCAAATATAATTTTTTTTTCCCCTTTTTATCAGGGGCTAGGATAGATAGTAACGTTTTTTTTGGTCTCTGGGTTTTGGGGACCCATTCTGTATTTTTTCATACGGTGCTTTATATTTAGGATTTAGGATGCTGGGATTTCCAGGAACTGTTCATCCTTTTGCTGTGATCTGTTTAGTTTTTTGGGGATGCTTGTTAAGAGGATTTGGGGGCCTTTTTTGAAATTTTTAATAACATTCGCATATCTGTATAGATTCTGTATTTCCCGTCAATGTTTTTTCATTGTGTTGTGAAATTTTTTTATGCAGCCCTTATGAAACCTGAAGGTTACTTTAGTATGTTTTGTGTGATTTGCCTACATTGGTTAAGAAAGGGAGGGGATGGGCTGTGGTAATATCGGATTTGTTTTTGGGGGTATGTGTTGGGCCAGATTGGTTAATAGGGGAAACACTAGTCTTGTAATTCTTTTTGGTTTTGTTTCTCTTGGGACAACAAGTTACGAAGTGTTTGGAATTCAGTTTTCAGGGGTCCTGGTCTTCAGGGGAATTTTTATAAGCCCCCTGAAGGAAAATATCTTGGGTTCTGGGCATCAGTTTTCATACTTCCTGATTTTCACTAAAACGACTGATTTTGACTGTGGGCCTGTAGTTTATCACTGTGAGGGTTTTTTAAGGTATTTGGGTTGAATTTCTTTTATAATTCCCCATGTTTATCCCTTTTGCAAGTATTATTGATAATTCTATTGGGCTGAGTATACATAGCTGTGCCCCCCCCTTGTTTATCTGGCCTACGGGTTGTGTTGGCTGTTAACCAGGAAAGGCATGACATCTTTTATAACTGGGTATGCCAGGGTTTTGTGAAGTAATGATGGGCATACTGGCATGCAGAGAATTAAAAAATGCGTGGGGCATCGTAATTTTTCTTAAAGATTGACCTGTAGTTAAAGATATTATTTATTTTTGGCTTGAGAAGGCCTTGTTTGTTTTTGCTGTTAGTAATTAGAGTTGCCCGTTTGATTCATTTAAATCATCATAGATTGGTATAGGATAGTTTAATCAAAAGTTTATAGTGAATCTATAATTAGACTTAAAAATTTAAACAAATTAAATATTTTAAAGTTAGATAATTTTTTAACAAATGGAATATATGAACTAAGGGAGTTTTTAAAAATTAAAGGAAAAAATAAAGGGGCAAAAAAAGTAGGGGAAAAAAAATAAAATGGTAACAAATAAAGGGGCTTGGGAATAAATGAAAATAAGAAGTATTACACTTTTTACCGAAAATAGCTCCAATTATTTTAACAAGTGTGAATAAGAACAAGGTAGTTATTTTAAAACTAAAAAAAAAAGGAAAAATATAAAAGGGGTAAAATAAGAGTGGTAAAAATTGCAAAAAGGGCATCTCCCCCTGCGGGAGGGACTAAGTTTCCTTAAGATTGGGAGTCTGGAGGGCAAATGTTCCCAAAAACCATTACCCCTTCGGGGGAAATTTCGTTGGCAAGAATTGGGGAATGTTTTACAATAACTGAAGGGAAAAGCATCGATGGGTTTTAAGGACGAATGATTGGAGCTGGCTGCATTCCGGACAGTGATGATGCGTGTACTCCCCTTGGAAACGGAAGATATAATACAAATGGTTAGGAAACCCGTCTTGCATTACTATATGGTTGGAAAGATGGGATTTAAAAGGGGTCGCCGTGGAGTAAAAAAATTTTTGTCCCTTGTGTAATTTGAAAAATAGCCAAAAGGGGGTGCGGACGTGCTGGCTCTTTTAGTAGAATGGAAAAGAAGGAAAATATCTCAGGTAAAAGTCTTGGGGGATTTTTGGTGGGGGACCAGAGTTGATCCGTGTGGGGCGAGCGGGCAAACCAAAAATTGCCGCACCGAAGGGGAAAGGGCCGGAAACATCTCAAAAAGCGCGAGGGTAAGACCATTATAGGAGTCATAAACCCCTAATGGGGGGTTACAAGGAACAAAAAAAAGGGGATGGAAAAGTCCAAAAAAGTGGAAAAAAACGAGGCAGGATCAGAACAGGGTGTGATATCAGAAGGGCCTGGGGGAGCAGGTTCATCTATTTGGGACTCTATGGTTATGTCACTTCTTTTAATTTGTTTTTTAGAAAAGAAATAGAAAAGAAAAAAAAAGAAAAAAAGGTGGAACGATGTGGAGGAAGCTATCTATGAGGAAAGAAAGGGCGTAAATTAGAAAATTTCTGTACGAAGAACGTGGTCTGGGCTAAAGCTCCGCTCACCACTGGAGAGGACCCGGGTTCGATTCCCGCGGGTGAAAACATAATCGAAACGTTTCCTTACACCTGTTTCCTGTTCACCTAGCAGTCACAATAGGTACCTGGTTGTCTATCGACTGGTGTTGGGTCGCATCTGGGGACAAGAATGAGGACCCAAAAAAAAGTTAGACAGTCCTCGATGACGCAACTGACTTTCTTGGTTAATCCTGGGTGGCTAACCCTCCGGGGTTAAAAATCCGAACGAAATCTTATCTTATCTTATCTAAACTACATTCACTTGTAAGACGAAGAATGAGGGGAGACATGATCGAAGGTATAAGTGGAAGATGGGTATTAACAAAGGGGATATAAATAAGGTTTTGAGGATATCTCTCCAAGAGAGAACCCGCAATAATGGATTCAAATTAGACAAGTTTAGATTTCGAAAGGATATAGGAAAGTATTGGTTTGGTAATAGGATGGGTGATGAGTGGAACAGTCTGCCTAGTAGGGTGATCGATGCTAAAACCTTGGGTAGTTTCAAATTTACGTTGGATAAATACGTGAGTGAAAGGGGTTGGATTTAAATAGAATTATCGAAGCTTACTGCTTGGGTAGCATTTATTCTCTTAGTGGGTTGGATTTGTGAAGGATCTGCTTAGTATGGGCCAACAGGCCTATTGCAGTGTTCCTCGTTTCTTATGTTCTTAAATCACCCTCCACGCCCAAGAGGACCACAGCACCGCAAGTAGTACAGACGTGGCATGGAGCCCTTGCCATACCCAATCTCTCATGCGAGTTTACTAGAAGTCAGGGATAGCAACCTCACATCCGCCGAGCCACATCAGTGGACAGAAGAGAGGGTGGCCGGACACCCACCACAAAGCATACCTCCTTCGCCCCCCCCCTCCGAATTGATAGGCAGCCTCCAGAGATACACACGTCACCCGAAAGACACCCAAAGCCACTCCCCGAGAGACCAGAGAGAAATCAGGACATCTCCAGGTAATCCAAGCTCCATGCGAAACTACACCACCACCAAGGACCTCAACGGAATGGGATGAACCACGGTACCCTTTCCCCTACCTAGGAACTAGAGTGCATGTAGGAAGAATCCCAAAGGCTGAAAATAGAAAAGGAATAGGGGAGGGATGGGGAGGAGGAAGAGGAAAGAGAAAAAGGGGGGATGGGGAGGAGGGCATAGAGAAGGGGGATTGGGGGGTAATTAGATTCGGTCTGAGGAAGGAGACCAAAAGGTCTAATTCCTCAGACCAAGAGCCTCTTCACCGTGTCAAAGAGTCATTGAAGAGGCCATGAGGTATGATAAAGCTCATGAAGCTGGGAGAAAGAGTGGACCTAGTAGCGACCAGTGAAAAGATGAGGCCAGGAGCTATGGATCGACCCCTGCAGCTACAATTAGGTGAGTCCATTAATATAGCAGCACCTCCCAGGAGGCTCCACTAAGGTAGCAGCACCTCCCAGGAGGCTCCACTAGGCAGTACCTCCCAGGATGTCCACTTAGAGGGTTTACTAATACAACGACACCTCCCAGAGAAAGCCCCACTATGCTATAAGGAGCATTTATCAGGCTCCACTATGGCAGCATCACCTCCCATGAGGTTTCACTAAGACTGAAGCACATCCCAGGAGGCTCCACTAAGATAGCAGCACCTCCCAGGAGATGCCACTAAGGATGTTGCACCTCCCAGGAGGTTCCACTAAGAATGTAGCACCTCCCAGGTTCCATTAATTTTGTAGCACCTCCCAGGAGGTTCCACTAAGATTGCAGCACCTCCCAGGAGGTTCCACTAAAATTGAAGCATTTCTTCCCCATTCTGCTGAGCTGAGCCTCTTGACTATGTCTGCATACTTTCAGGCGCTACGTCAGTGGCTGAGTAGATATTTACATTAACGAGCAGGTGTACAGGTGTACCAAACATAATGGCCCCTGAGAGGAAATAGCAAAAATTCACTAGACTTACTAGTTTTCAGTATTTCATATCAGGTGTAAATAGGGAATTTTTACCTCTGTATTATGCAAGGAACGGAGGTGGACATGTATTATACTTGGGACGGAGGTGGTCATGAACTATACATGGAGGCCTCAGGACATGTTCTATATATGGGAAGGATTAGGACGAAGAGAGAATGTGAAGCTGAGCACTTAGGTAAATCACAGAAATAAGAAAGTAATCATTTTAAGTGGTAAAGTTCAGGAAGAAGCTTAATTAAGTGGCGGGTCTCGTTGCTGCAGCGCAACATCTGCAAGATAGATCAATTTCCCATCACAACAGAATCAAAGGTGTCTCGATGCCGGTCAAGAGTTCTTGAAGCAAGGAATTGGACATAGTAATCCATTCCTTGGATCAAACATGATTATCTCCCAAACGTTATATGACATCGGTTTAACACTCCCTCCAAAATATATCTAAACTAGAATGAAGACTTCATATACCTAGTAGCTAACACACAAAAAATGCATAATATAAATGCTATTACTAACACATTGTGAACCTTACATAATCTGGATATGTGTATTTGTACATTGTCGACTAGAGCTCCTCCCGGGCATCATCTGTGTCGCCGGGAGCAGTGTGTGAGTCCTCCCAGGCAGGTGAGTGGTGAGTCACCACCTGCGGGTGAAGGGCCAGGTTCACTAGCGTGGGCAGCGAGGAGTGGAACCTCCGTACCTGATGTGGGACACAATAATTACTGACCGTGGTAAATAACACAACTTATATATTTACGCTAAAGCTATTAACTCTGATGCGCCAAAGCTGAAAACCCCATACGGGTTAAGTGAGTTTTTGTTGCTGATAATGAAATTGAGTAAATTCTGATTAACTCACTTCCTGTCTAATGTCAGCCTCCATTGTAGGTCTGGGGTTGAGGGCGAGGTAGTGGAGGTTACCATCGGTCACAGGCTCCCAGATGAATCCCAGGGAATCATCTGGGGTAGGATTCCTGAAAAGAGTGGCTGATGAAACTTATTATTGTTAAAAAAAAATCTAGATACAACTAGTCATAACAAAGTATTTTTCGTTCATCCTCACTGGCGGTGAGTCAGTCAGCGGAGCATCATGGCTGACCCTTGAATAGATATCGACTACTACTATAACTTGTTTATAAGAGTCGCGGCTTTCATCGCCAATGTCTGGGGAGTCACATCACCGGCTGGAAAAGAACACTGTTTAATGAATAAAATAACATGACTTACGATACCGTAATGACACGATTGTAAACAAACCACGGTACGGGCGGGGACTGAACTCGCGGAGAGTGAGTCGTAAAATTCCAGACCGACGCATTTGCTACTGGGCCAGCTGGGTACAATAAGATTCATATAACTAGGTATATTTATGCACCATAGGAAGGTTAGCACAGGCACCACTGTGACCACAACCGTGGTTTGTTTGCAATCGTGTCATTACGATTTCGTTAGTCATGATGATGGAGTTCGTCACGGCCACGCTGGCAAGAGATTCATCTGTAAAAGCTTGCATTTGTGATCACAGCGGTGCCTATGATAACTTTCCTACGGTGTATAAATATACCTAGTTGGATGAATCTTATTGTAGCCAGCTGGCCCAGTGGCTAACGCGTTGGTCTGGAGTTTTACGACTCACCGCGAGTTCAATCCCACCCGTACCGTGTGTTTTTTTTATTTTTTAACATGTAACGCTACAGTCGTGTGCAACATCTTATTAAATTAATCCTTCAAAGAACAGTATGGTCAGAACCAACCAACATCATGTGACAAATCTGTTTATTTAGCTAAAGGCAATCTTTTGCAAGATCTGAGTGACACGAGACTATGAAGAACCTCAGCCTAAACACTGTTGTCATATAGATCTCACAAGTGCCACAGCTAAAACGTGAAATTATAGAGCAGTTCGACTTATTTTATACTAAAACTCTGGTTCTGTGCGATTTATACACGTTCAACACTTTCATAATGAAGGGCTCTTCATCCAAGGAATCAGGGTTACAACTCACCTTCCTCAATTCAATCCTGATTACCTCCCTTTCTTAAGGCGCAGAATAATGCTTACGAGTTCAGCACTTACGGTGAGTTAAACAACAATAATAATCGGTATTACCCTGTGGTTGCAAAGTTGGTCCAGAGAGTAGTCATGATGTCCCTGAGGACGAGGTCGTCTTGACGCTGGAGGTCATGTGGACGCTGGGGAGGCTGCTGGGGTGGCTGCAGGAGGGGGCCACCTCGGAAGAGGTAGAACAGGTCGTCACCGTGAGACACCCCTCAGGTAGAACAGCACCATCAGATTTAAGAGGAATATAACACCATGTTTACTTATTCTCACTTGCACCATACCATTTATTTTTACCGATTTAACAGTAACATAAGAGTGTTTATATTCCTCATGTCAAGGTATATTCCTGTTCTCTTCAATGAGGGGAGCGGCTGATACTTGCGAACATTTACTGATTTAAGAAAATTGAGAACCATTTCCTTACATGGATTAAATACAATTACCTGCTACTTTTTTCCATTAAGCTGGTGTTGTATGACCCTTGTGTGTTTAGTGCTTTCCCTTAATTGTAATAATAAAGAGCCTAGACTCATCCCTTGGGAAAGGAAGGAGGACCACACTTGCTCAGTCTGATCCCTCCTGTCACTGTTTATTTCTACTGTTTCCCAATTATTTATGGAGTCACTTCTTGTAATCTCTGTTTAATATTTTAGATGGTGACTCAGTCTGTGATTGACGCATTAAATTATTATTTTATTCAGGGAAGGGGGAAAGCTCTAAACTTTATAGGGGTTCTGACATCTGAGGGATGAGACAATAGGGGGAGGCACGAAGACAAAGGCCTTCCTATAGTCTAGGAATATGCAGTTTGCCCACCCGTCATTGCCCTGTTTGTTCTAAGCCAGACTCAAACTGCCGATGGACTCACAAAGCAAAATCTTTGTTTCTTAAATCCGTGCTTCCTCTCATTCTCCAAGCGATGTTTAACCACTACACGTTCAGCATTTCACCATGGATGTAATATAGTAACCTAAACTCATGCTGAGTAAATTTCAAACCTCGGAAACATCGTTATTGCTCATATTATTAGTAACACACACGGGTTTAAGCTTTTTTATTATAATAATAATCTTTCATTACAGAAGATTAATACAGTATCTTGTTCAAACAAACGTGAGCTTGAATACTGAACGATGAAGTGTCTAGAAGACGCTTAGCAACTCTTCTGTAAATCAAACCTAATAACCACTTATTTTTCAGATACTGTGTACCTCTCATAGCTCGGCACTTCAATAGAAATGTTTACAAACAATGGTGATTATAATTATAATTAATATTGCAGTCATGGGGAGACTGGGTCGCTAACCTGTTGGGGTCATACAGCGCCTAAGTGAATGAGTTGATCCAAGGTAGATGAGATTAGGTCCAATATCTTGGAGCAAGAATTCCTCACCGTGTGGAGGAATCTCCTCTGAGAGGATGCGAACACTGAATAAAACATTGATTTGCAACCACCCAGGAGGGTACTACCGTCCTGCCATGTGAGTGTGAAACGACAGACTGTAATTTTTTTACATGATGGTAGGTTTGCTGGTGTCTTTTGTCTCTCTTAAATATGCAAGATTACAGGTACGTCTTGCTACTTCTACTTACACTTAGGTCACACTACACATACATGTACATGTTTATTTATACACACTCATCTGAGTTTTCTTTGATTTTATCTTAAAGTCTTGGTCTGTATTACTTTTCCTTTATATCCATGGGGGAGTGGAATAATAATCTTTCCTCCGTAAGCCATGCGTGTTGTAAAAGTCAGCTAAAATGCAGGGAACAATGGGCTAGTAACCCCTTTTCCTGTAATAAATTACTAAAAAAGAATAAGAAGAAAATTGTCAAAGTGGGAAGTCTGAATGTGCGTGGATGTTGTGCAAATGATAAGAAAGAGATGATTGTGGATGTTATGAATGAGAAGAAGCTGGATGTCCTGGCTTTAAGTGAAACAAAGCTGAAGGGGGTGGGAGAGTTTCAGTGGAGAGAAATAAATGGGATTAGGTCAGGGGTTTCAAAAAGAGTTAGAGCTAAAGAAGGAGTAGCAATAATGTTGAAGGATAAGTTATGGTAGGAAAAGAGGGATTACAATGTATTAATTCAAGGATTATGTGGAGTAAAATAAAGGTTGGATGTGAAAAGTGGGTTATAGTAAGCGTATATGCACCTGGAGAAGAGAGAAGTGTAGAGGAGAGAGAGAAATTTTGGGAAATGTTGAGTGAATGCGTGCGGAGTTTTAAACCAAGTGTGAGAGTAATGGTGGTTGGGGATTTCAATGCTAAAGTGGGCAAAAATGTTGTGGAGGTAGTAGTAGGTTTGGTAATAAGTAATACATATTTTATGAAGAAGAGGATAAATAAATATACAAGGTATGATATAGCACGTAATGAAAGTAGTTTGTTAGATTATGTATTGGTGGATAAAAGGTTGATGGGTAGGCTCCAGGATGTACACGTTTATGTAGGGGCAACTGATATATCGGATCACTATATAGTTGTAGCTACAGTTAGAGTAAGAGGTATATGGGAAAAGAGGAAAATGGCAATAACAAGCAAGAAGGTGAAAGTGTATAAACTAAGGGAGGAGGAAGTTCGGGTGAAATATAAGCAACTATTAGCAGAAAGGTGGGCTGGTGTAAGTATGAGTAATGGGGGGGGGGGGTTGAAGAGGGTTGGAATAGTTTTAAAAATGCAGTATTAGAATGTGGAGCAGAAGTTTGTGGTTATAGGAGAGTGGGTGCAGGAGGAAAGAGGAGTGATTGGTGGAATGATGAAGTAAAGGGTGTGATAAAAGAGGAGTTTTTTACAAAGCAGAAGTTTTATAAGAAGAGTAGAGTATATGGAGAGCAAAAGAAAGGTGAAGAGAGTGGCGAGAGAGTGCAAAAGGAGAGCAGATGATAGAGTGGGAGAGGCACTGTCAAGAAATAACAAAAAATTTTGGAGTGAGTTAAACAAGAAAACCTAGGGAACAAATGGATTTGTCAGTTAAAAACAGAGTAGGGGAGTTAGTAGATGGGGAGATGGAGGTTTTGGGTAGATGGCGAGAATATTTTGAGGAACTTTTAAATGTCGACGAAGAAAGGGAAGCGGTAATTTCATGCACTGGCCAGAGAGGTATACCCTCTTTTAGCAGTGAAGAACGGGATGTGAGTGTGGGGTAGGTGCGTGAGGCATTACGTAGAATGAAAGAGGGTAAAGCAGCTGGAACTGATGGGATCATGACAGAAATATTAAAAGCAGAGGGGGGGGATATAGTGTTGGAGTGGTTGGTACTTTTGTTTAATAAATGTATGAAAGAGGGAAAGGTACCTAGGGATTGGCGGAGAGCATGTATAGTCCCTTTATATAAAGGGAAGGGGGACGAAAGAGATTGTAAAAATTATAGAGGAATAAGTTTACTGAGTAAACCAGGAAAAGCGCACATTAGGGTTATAATTGAAAGAATCAGAGGTAAGACAGAACGTAGGATTGCAGATGAGCAAGGAGGTCTCAGAGTGGGTAGGGGATGTGTAGATCAAGTGTTTACATTGAGGCATATATATGAACAGTATTTAGATAGAGGTAGGGAAGTTTTTATTGCATTAGTGATTTAGAAAAGGCATATGATAGAGGGAAAAAGGGGATGGGAAGAATGGGGGGAGAT
>NW_026464369.1:0-45053 GCF_026875155.1 Cherax quadricarinatus
CTGGCATACGTATTATGGCTTTCGTATTTGGCTACGTTTTAAACTGGAAATACGTTTTAAATGGCATACGTTTTAACTGGTTTTACTTTATTACTGGCAAAAACTTTTTTTAAATGGCATTAAGTATTACTGGAATACGTTATGGCATATTTTTTACGGGAAAAAACGTATTACTGGCAAAACGTATTATTTGGTTACGTATTACTGCCAAAAGTATTACTGGCTAACGTTTTAAACTGGTTTTCGTATTACGGGCCCTTCCGTATTACGGTTTACGATTCCCTGGCATACTATTACTGGCATACGTTTTTACTGGCTTTAGATTACTGGCATACGTATTATTTGGCATACGTTTTAAAGGGGCTTACGTATTATTGGTTTTTCTAGGAAAAACGTAATTTTTGGGTTTTATTTTCGGGCATACGTTTTTATTGGGTTTATGTACGGGGAAATACGTTTTTTGGGTTTTAAATTTTAATGGCATAGTTTTAATTGGTTTTATGTACTGGCAAAGTATTTTTGGTTTATGTACTGCATACGTATTTTGGGAAAATTTACTGTTTTACGAAATTTTTGGTTTTTATGTACGGACAAAAACCTATTTTTGGGTTTATGTACTGGTAAAAACGTTTAAATTGGTTTTTTTAAATGGCTTACGAAATTTTTGGTTTATTTTACTGACAAAATTATTATTGGTTTATATCTGGCAAAGTATTTTTGGGTTTATGTACTGACATACGTTTTTTGGGTTTATGAAAGGCATACGTATTGGGGGTTTTAAAGACTGACATAGTGTTTTTGGGATTTTAAGTACTGAAAATAGTATTTTTGGGTTTTTAGGGGTACTGACATACGAAATTTTTGGGGTTTATGTACTGACATTATTTTTGGTTTTTTTAAATGGCTTACGTATTATTGGTTTATGTATGGCTCCGTATTTTTGGTTTTTTACTGGCATAGTTTTAATTGGTTTATGAAAATGACATACGTATTTTTTGGGTTTTTTGTACTGACTACGTATTTTTGGGTTTTTATGTACTGGCTTATTTTATTTTTGGGTTTTAAGTACTGACATCCGTATTATTGGTTTATGTACTGGTTACGTATTTTGGTTTATGTACTGACATACGTTTTATTGGTTTTTTAAATTTGGCATACGTATTTTTGGGTTTATGTATTTGCCCAACGTATTATTGGTTTATTTTACGGGACATACGTATTTTTGGGTTTTATGTACGGGACATACTTTATTATTGGTTTTTTTGTACTGACAAGAATTTTTGGGTTTTTATGCGGCATACGTTTTTTGGGTTTATGTACTGCAAACGTATTATTGGTTTATGTACTGCATACGTATTATTGGTTTTTTGTACTGCATTCGTTTTAAATTGGTTTTTTGAACTGGCTTACTTTATTTTTTGGGTTTAAAATTTTCTTACGTTTTTATTTTTTTATGTACTGGCCTACGTATTATTGGTTTATGTACGGACAAAAGAAATTTTTGGTTTATGAACTGACAAAAAGTATTTTTGGGTTTTAGGGAAATGACATACGTATTTTTGGGTTTAAAGTACTGACATAATATTTTTGGGGTTTTGTACTGACTACGAAATTATTGGCTTTTATGTATTTGACATCGTATTTTGGGTTTTAAAGAAACTGACATACTTATTATTGGTTTAAAGTACTGGTTTTACTTTATTATTTTTTTAATGTACGGGCTTACGTTTTAAATTGGGGTTTATGTACTGGAAATTCGTATTATTGGTTTTTGAACTGACATACGTTTTATTGGTTTATGTACGGGACATACGTATTTTTTGGTTTTTATGTATGGCTTACGTATTTTTGGGTTTTAGGGTACGGGCAAAACGAAATTATTGGTTTATTTTACTGAATATATTTTTGGGTTTTTATGTATGACATACGTATTATTGACATACTTAAAGGGTTTCTGTATTAACCCCCACGGCAAGACAGTGAGGAGTGTATGTTTATCAAAAGTGTTTCTTTTTTTTCTGGGGTTCCCCCTGCCTTGGGGGAAAAAGGGCCCCGGGATGCTTTAAAAATATAAATGCGAGCCCTCCCCATGACTCGGGAAAATTTGGTAATAACACGTTTGGGAATAAAACCCAGGGAAAGGGTAGGGTTTTAAAACCCATGGCTAGTGAAGCCCTATTTTGGGTGAATCTTATTAGAGCCCCTGGCGAATAAATTTTTGGGAAAATCTTTTGCTATGATTAAAAACCCCTAAAAGTTCCGTGGTTACGAATTACAAAATGTGAACCATTTGATGAAAAGACTTGCGGGATGTTTACTCCCCAGACCTTTATAAATACCTACAAAAAGGGATTGAAAAATTTTTAAATTACACCCGGGCCCAGAAATTTGTTTTTTAAACCCGCAGTAAGGGATTTAAATTAAAACAATTTTAGATTTAGAAAGGACATGGGAAAAGAATTTTTGGAAATAGGGAGTATTGGATGAGGGGAACATTTACCTGTTGGTTTTTGGGCCCTGGGACTTTGGGTAGTTTCAAATTTGGGTTGGGAAAATTACATGAGTGGGGGGGTTGGTTTTTGAGGGGGACTGCAAAACGGAGCTTATTTCTTGGGTGGCTTGAAAATTGGGTTGGTCAAATGTTTTTTGGGGGGGAAAGAACGGGAAAAGGACCTGCCTTTTAGGGGCCCAACGGGCCCCCTTGCAGTGTTCCCCCTTTTCTTTGTTCTTTTGTTATCTTTTAAATCTTGTAAAGTAAAAGGACCCCAAGTGCAACAATTTTACATTTTTTGTGGCCAGAGTGAGGTGAAACTAGTGAGGAAACCATTTCGATGTTCACTAGTGGTAAGTACCCGTAGTAGTAAAAGTGGTACTGAAAAAAAGTAATACAAATGGTAGAGAAATTTAATTCGTACATGAGTAAAAGGATATAAAAGCTTTTATTTGGGAAACATAAAAATAGGTTGGACAAATATAACGGGAATGAGGCAGCTTGTTCCAGGGGTTCACTCTCTTTTGCTGTTTGGTGTTTTAACAGGGAGCTATGTGAGGGCGGGGTTTTACTGTTTTCAGGGGGTTTTCTTGCTAAGACTTGGGAAAAGATGGTGAAGCTGTTTTTGTTTTGTTTTTTTTGGTTTTCAAAACAGCGATCAGTGCTAAATTAAAGGGAAACTTGGGGTGTGGGGAAATTAGTTTTTTTTAAAATCTAAAATTGGGCGTCTCTGAATTTCATGAGATGTTTGGGGGAATTTCGGTTTTTTTACACAGGCGTTGTTTAAGTTGCCCGTTCCTACATGCTTTAAAATTTTTTAAATTGAGGCGGGTGTCGAGTTTCCCCAAGACCAAAAAGGCACCCTCATGGGGGTTTTTCCCCTAAAGAGATCCCGAATTTGCCCCCACTTCAATTCATATTGTTTCAACAAGGGGAACAATGCTCTTTTTCCGGGGACTGGGGGGAACTGACCCACCTCAAAATTTTTAAGGGGGTAAATTGGATGATTACTTTCCTTTTTAAAGTATCTTTTTGTTTCTATCAACTTTTCTGACTCACTGAAAAAACCCCTACTGTGTGGGCCGAAACTTTTTCATAATAAAGATCCCCAAAAACCCTTTTGGGCATAGTTTTTCCAAACCTAACAACCTTCGGTATTTTATCCATTTAAATTTCATCCTGATTTTCTTAAACGAGGAATGTATTTAAACATTCCCCAAAACCCATTCACTGATTTAAAATTTTCCCTTCTTTTTTCATCAAAGAGACAAAGAAAAGAGCTTTTAAAGATCATCAATTCTCCACGCATCAAACCCCGCCCCCAAACAAAGTTATAATTTTCCCAACAGCCATTTTTCCACAAAAACCCCTAAAAAAGTACTTTCAAAACTAACACCGGGAGTCCCCTTTGGCTTCCCCACTTAATTTAAGGGATCTAACCAGGAAAAAAACCCAAACCCCCCACCACGAACCAGTCAATGCAGGAGTTTACACTATCCCTTTTGGGGAGGCTGTGACAAGTTTCCTAGTAGGGAAACAGCAAAAAAACCTCGCCCCCCCTTTAATGAACACTTTTTCCCCATGAAAGGGAACGCCCAATTAACAACCCCTGTGTAACAAAAACCAAAAATTTCCCCAATCATCTCATGAAATTAAAGAGACGCCCAAATTTTGTGATTAAAAAAAATAATTTCCGCACACGTAATTTGCCTTGAATCAGAAATGCGCTGTTTGGGAATAAAATTAAAACCCAAAACAACGGCAGCTTTCACCATCCCCGAAGTCTTAGCAAAATTCCTCCTAAAAACCCAAAAACCCCCCCACCCACATAGTCTCTCCTGTTAACTACACCCCAAAACGGGAGAGTAAAACACGGGAAAAAAGCGGGCCTCTTTCCCAGTCAAAAATTTGGGGCCAACCTATTTTTATTTCCCCAATTTAATACCCTTTTTTTATCCTTTTCCCAATGAGGGTTTAAAATTGCTCAAACCATTTTGGGTATTATTTTTGGGTACTATTTACTATTTACTACTACTACTACTACCACTAGTGAACATCAAAAATGGTACCTCACTATTATTCCCCTCCCCTTGACCCTATAAAAAAACCCTTTTCGGGGTTTTTCCATTTATTTTGTTTGTAATGGCTTAAATAAAGCTCCGGGGAAGAGCAAACTTTGCCACAATAAATGTCACTTTAAAATTTGTAGATAAAAGGTTCAAAAAACCCGGGACATGTTTAAAATTAGATGGACAAACACAATCGACTAAAGGGTTGAGGGAAACCTTTTCCTCCTTCTCCTCCTGTCTTCAATTTTTCTCCATTTTAAGGGGACTGATGAAGCCACTTTTGGGGCGAAAACGTTTCCTAAAAAAAGAAAACCCAAGTTCCCAAAAGGTTTTAAATTTTTATCAAATGTCGGTTCTCTGAACCTTTCATCTAAAAACCTGTCAGCCAACAATGAAAACCTTTTTTTGGGATCTTAATATTTTAGGAATTTTTCCCGTTTGGGCCAAATTTTTTGGGCAAAACCCTACTTCCACATTGAACAAATGTGACACTATTTTGGCCCTGTTTACCCCTTTCCTCCCAAAATCGGTTTTAAAATTAAGCTGCTTTTCCCCCGCCCCTCTGCCTTATTCACCCCAAGATTGATGACTGAACCCATCACTAAAGGGTTGAGGGACTGTTTTACCTCATTTCCCCTTTTCCCTTTCCGTTTCCCTTTTTATGGACTGTGAACCCAATGTGTGGCGAAACTTTTTCCTAATAAAAAAACCCCAAAAGATTTTGCAAAATGGGGCCCCAAATTTATCAAAATTACTGTAATGTTTTAAAAAGGGAAAACGAAAGCAAACATTTCAAACCATATCAATTAGAAAACGTTTCGGCCCCGGGGATCCTGATCGGGGCCCCAGGACCAAAACTTTTTTAATAGTTTATTTTATAGTTTTTTGAAGTTTGAGCCCTTAGGCAGCAGGGGGAAATCTTTATTCAGGAAGCGTTTCGCCAAACAGTGGTTTCCCATCACCCAGAACAAAGGGGAAAGGGTAAGGAGAGGAGGAGTTGAGGTAATCAGTCCCTCAACCTGGAACCGATGTGTTCAGCCCCAAAAAAACCCCCTTTTAGAATGTACAGAAATAGGGCCTTTAGACTAGTTTTAAAAACTGTAGTGGTTGAGGGAATTGGCGGAGGCGGGGTTTATAGTGGTTTCCAAACCACTATGACCCCAACTTGTCGGTATTTATTTTTATTTATTTATTTTTTATCACACTGGCCGATTCCCACCAAGGCAAAGGGGGGCCCGAAAAAGAAAAAAATTTCACCCTCCTTCGTCCATCACTGTTTGCCAGAAAGGGGCTTTTAAAACTAAAAGTTTTCCCCCCCTGCCCAAAATTAAAAAACCCCCCCTTCAGAGTGTCAGGGCACTGTACTTCCCCCTCCAGGGCTCAAGTCCGGCCCGCCGGTTTTTCCCCGAATCCCTTCCTTTAAAAGTTACTTTTTTCTCCCCACTCCAACAGCACGTCAAATAAAAAACCCTTTGTCTCCATTCCTCCTATCAAACACGCTCACGCATGCCTGTGGAAGTCCAAGGCCCCCCGCACACAAAACCTCCTTTAAACCCCCCCTCCAACCCTTCCTAGGCCGCCCCCACCCCCCCCTTCCCTTTCCCCTACCCCGAAATGATACACTCTTTAAATCATTTTGTTTCGCTCCATTCTCTCTAATGTTTCCCAACCACCTCAACAAACCCCCTTCCCCAGCCCTTGGACAACAGTTTTGGTAACCCGCACCTCCTCCTAACTTCCAAACCCGAATTCTCTGCATTATATTCCAACCAAACCAAAAACCCCCTTGCCCTCCGACATGACATTCCCCCACTGCCCCCAGTTCCCCCTCGCTGCAAACAATTTCTCCCCCCGCTTCACACCCATTAAAAAAACGTTGGGTTTAAAAAAATACTCCCATACAAATTTCCCCCCTTTGCCCCAAGGGCAAAGTTTCTTTGTCCTCCACAACTCCTAAGTGGGGGGAAACCCCTCACTCTTTTTTTCCCCCAAACAATTCTATGGGTTCACCTCATCTTTCAAGACCCCCTCCCCTGACAAAGTCCACTCCCCAAATTTTTGAATTCATTAAACCCCCTCCCCCTAAAATCTCACCCCCCAAACTGATTCCAATCTTTCACACCTAATCTTTTTGTTATCCCTATAAAACCTTACTCTTTCCCGTATTCCCCCTTTAAATTTTTCTTCTTTGCACACCCTTTCCAAATTCTCCACCAATTTTCCTGCAAACTTCTCTTCCGAATCTCCCCAAAAGGGGACAGTGTCATCAAACAAACAGCACTGTGACAACTCCCCCTTTTTTTAAGGGTTCTTTATCTTTTAAAATCCCACCTCTTTTCCAAGACTCTCGCATTTACTTCTTTTACAACCCCCTCTATTAAAAATATTTAAAAAACCACGGTGACATCACACATCCTTGTTAAGGGCCCATTTTTTTCTGGGAAAAAAATTTTTCCCCTTTCCCCACTTTCTTAACTTGAGGCCCCATAAACCTCATAAAAACTCTTTTACTGCTTTCAGTAATCCTACCTCCCACACCATTTCACTTTTCAACATCTCCACATTGGGCCCCCCCATCCACCCCTGTCATACGCCTTTTTCCAAAACCATAAAAGCCACAAAGACCTTTTAGCCTTACTAAATACTGTTCCTTTTTTTGGTTTTTACGTAAAACCCCCCCTGGTCCACAACACCCCTAAACCCTTTTCCCAAAGCCCCCCTTGTTCATCTGTAAACCCATTCCCCCGTTTACTCTTAATTCTTTCAATTTTTAACCCCTAACCCTACACTTTAACCCGGTAAAACTCAACAGACTTATCCCCCTATAATTTTTGCACTCTCTTTTAACCCCTTTGCCCCTTTTTACCAAAAGGAAAATATGGGATGCTTCTGCCCAAAACCCCCGGTTAAACCCTTTCCCTCTCCATACATTTATTAAATAATTGCACCAACCACTCCAAAAAAATCCCCACCTGCTTTTTAACATTTCTATCTTTATTTCCCCCAAACCCCAAACCCCGGCCCGGCCCTTTTTCCCCCTTTATTTTACCTACTGCCTCACGAACTTCCCCCACACTTACAAAATGGCTCTTCCCCCCCACTCCTAAAAAGATGTTATTCCTCCTTCCCTTACCAAATTTACAGCTTCCCCCATCTTCATAAAAATTTAACAATTCCTCCCCAAAATATTCCCTCCATCTTCCCCAAAACCCCTAACCTTTCCCTTTAAAAACTCTCCTCTCCCATTTTTAACTGACAAATCCCCTTTGTTTCTAGGCTTTTTTAAAATTGTTTTTTCCCCCTCCAAAATTTTTTTATTTTCAACAAAATTTGTTGATAACATCTCACCCCCCTTTTTCATTTTCCCCTCTTTTTACAAATTTTTTCACCACCCCCTCTTAACCCCCCTTCTTTTTCCCCCATATACTCTTCCCTCCCCCTTGGGAAACACTTTACTTTGTAAAAAATTCTCAATGCTAAAATTTTTCTCCCCTTTCTACTCTCCTTTTTCATCATCATTCCAAACCAAACATCCTCTTCCCCCTGCACCCACTTTCGGTAACCCCCCCCAAAATTTGTGAACACTCCAAAACTACATTTTTAAACCTACCCCCTACCTCTTTTGAAACCCCCTTGCCTAGCTCCATTAGCCCATCTATCCTCCAAAAGCTGTTTTTATCTTACCCTAACCCTCCTCTTTTTGTTTATAAACCTTCACCTCTTCCCTTTCCCCGAAAGCTTCATTCCCCCTTGTATCCCATCTACCTTTTACTCTCAGTGTAGCTACCAAAATAGAAAAATGATCTTTATATCTGTGGCCCCTCCATAAAAAATGTAAACCTGAAGTCTACTCAACACTTTTATCTCCAAAAAACATAATCCCAACCAAAAACTATGTCATTTTGGGCCCTTTCATTTATTTAAATTTGTGTATACTTTTTTTATCCTCTTTTTCTTAAAATATGTTAACTATAAATAAACCCCTTTTTTAACAAAGTTTCCCAAAAACAAAGGGCTCCCCTTATCATTTAACCTGGCACCCCCAAAATTTCCCACCAAAACCCTTTCCCAAAAATTTCCCCCTACTTTAGCATTTTAGGTTTCCCCCCCACCCCAATTAAATCTCTCAAATTGGGTTTTAAAGGTCCTTACATTCATTAACATTCTCCCCAAAAATTTTCTCTCCCTCCCCCTGCATTCCCCCCTTCTCCGGTCATCCCCCTTATTAAACCCACTTTCGCATCCAAAACCCTTTTCTTTAATCCAATAATTCTTGAATTTACCATTTATTCTCTTTTCCCCCCTTCCAAAAATGATCAATTTAAAAATTCTGCTACCCCCTTTCCCTTTTCTCTAAACCCCTCTCAGATACTCCAATTTAAACCATTTATTTTTCCCCCCCCTGAAATTCCCCCTACCCCCTTCAGCTTTTGTTTCCTTTGACCCGGACATCCAACTTCTTTTTATTCATAAAACCAAAAAAACAAAACCCTCTGTTTCTTGTCATCCGCACCACATCCACGCACTTTTTAAACACCAATTTTATAAAGGTTTTTTTTTCTTCTCTTTTTTTTTAAATGTATAAGGGGGAAAGGGGGTTTCAGCCCTTGCTCCCCGGAATTTTAGTGCCTCTTTTTTTTGTAATAGAACGACCATCTCCTCTTCCCGCTTTTTCACAGTTTTTTAGTGTATATCGTACCCTACGGGTTTTTCGGGTTTTTAAAATTTCTTTAAGGACTGTACAAAAATATTATCTGTAATAGAACGACCATCTCGTTTTGCTTTATCACATTTTTACAAAAATTTTTAACTTTTTTAAAAACGTATTTTTTGCCTCTAAAAAGGCACTTCCTGGCCAGAATAGGTGAGTGTGTTTTTAGACCTTTAAAAAGTCTTAAATTTTTCTTATAAACGTTAAGACGTTTTTGTTTTCATATAACCCCACCCTAAAAAATTTAAGGGGCCCCCGGGTTTTTGGGAAACTTCAAAAAAAAACAGTTTTCACCTAAATTCGTAAGAGGTTGTGTAATTCCCCCGAGAAATCCGTCTGGGTTCTTCAACTCGAGCACAGCTGAGGCTCAAACCTCCGTCTGCTACCCTTGTGGAAAGAAAGGTGGGGCTGCTTTATCCACAACTTCATAAACCCCCCTAAAGGGAGGTTTCCTTGGTTAGTGAGGGGCTCTTGTTTTTGGAATTGGTCTGTGCCCCCTTTCCCCCGAGTTAACCCGAGTCCCTTTCCCACATCCCACCCCCCGGGCGCTGTAAAATCCACTGCTACCATTTTATTGCACTATTCTCCGTAAATCGCGCTCTGCCGGAATAAATTAATTTTTTTTGGTGATTGCAGTAGTTATTGGGGAAAGGTTTAAAGAATTCTGGCTGGGTTTCATAGTCTCTGCCTCACAAATTTAATTAATTAATAAACGATTATCGCGAGTCGAAATCAGTATAATGTGCGGTACTTTAACTCTAAAATAATATGCGATTACTGTGACTCAGTAATGATGGATACTGTACTATTTAAAATGATGGGTACTGAAAATACTATAATGATGCGAGACTGTTTTCAGTTAAAAGGGGCGAGTATTGTAACACGCATAATGATGATGTGAGTACTGAAATCAGTTAATGATGCGAGTACGGAGTGGGTATTGCGATACTGTAACTCAGTAAAATGGAGTACTGTAACTCAGTATAAGATGCGAGTACGTGAGTGGGTAAATGCGAGTACTGTAATCAGTAAAAATGTGCAGTACTGAAAATCGTTAATGATGCGAGTACTGAATAGTATATGATGCGAGTTGTAATCAGTATAATGATGCGAGTACTGTAACCGTAAAATGATGCGGTACTGAAAATATATAAGAGCGGTATTGTAACTCGTTAATGATGCGAGTACTGTCTCAGTTTAAATCGAGTACTGTAATCGTAAAATATGCGAGTACTGGGAGTCGGTATAATGCGAGTACTGTAACTCAGTATAATGATGTGAGTACTGTAACTCAGTATAATGATGCGAGTACTGTAACTCAGTATAATGATGCGAGTACTGTAACTCAGTATAATGATGCGAGTACTGTGACTCGGTATAATGCGAGTACTGTAACTCAGTATAATGATGTGAGTACTGTAACTCCTATTATGCGAGTATTGAAACCATTTAAAAGATGGGTTTTTGTAACTCAGTATAATGGCGAGTACTTAACTCAGTAAAATGATGAAAAGACTGTAACCGTAAATGATGCGAGTACTGTAGTCGGTAAATGCATTCTGTAACCAGTATAATGATGCGAGACTGAAACTCACTATAATGATGCAAAGTACTGTAATCAGTATAATGGGGTACTGAAATCAGTAAAATGATGCAGTACGAAACTCAGTAAAATGATGCGAGTACGTAACTCAGTTATGGCGAGTACTGTAATATTAAAATGATGCGAGTACTGTGACCAGTAAAATGATGCGGTACTGTGACTCATATAATGATGAGCAGTACTGTGACTCAGTATAATGATGGGGTACTGTGACTCACTAAATGATGCAGTACTGAAACCATTAATGATGCGAGTACTCAAAAACCAGTAAATGATGTGCGAGTACTGTAACCAGTAAAATGCGGTACTGTAACCAGTTAATGATGCGAGTACTGTACTCAGTATAATGATGTGAGTCTGAAACCAGTTATGATGAACGGTATATAACTAGTTAAATGCGAGTACTGAAAATCAGATAATGAGCGAGTACTGTAACTCAGTATAATTGGGTACTGTAACTCAGTAAAATATGCGGTACTGTAATCAGTTTAATGATGCGAGAAAGAAACTCAGTTAATGATGCGATACTGTAACTGTATATGATGTGAGTACGTAACTCATTTTAAAATAATGTAGTACTGTAATCGTAAAATGAGCGAGTGCTGTAACTCAGTTAAATGTGATTTCTGAACTCAGTAAATGTGCGGTACGTAACTCAGTTTAATGATGCGATACTGAAAACTCGTATAATGATGCGAGTCTTAACTCGTTAATATTAGTACTGTAACTCGTATAATGTGTAGTACTGTAACTCGTATAATGATGCGAGTGCGAAACTCTTAATGATGTGAGTCTGAATCAGATAATGATGGAGTACTGAATCAAAAAATGTGCGAGTACTGTAACTAGTATAATGATGGAGTACGTAACTCAGTAAAATGTGTGAGTACGTAACTCATATAATTGTGAGACTGTAACTCGTTTTAATGATGCGATATGAACTCGTATAATGATGCAGTACTGTAACTCAATAATGTGCAAGTATGTAACCCATTAAAATGTGCGAGACTGTAATCGTATAATGCGATATGAAAATCGTAAATGATGCGATTACTGTGCTCAGTTAATGATGCAATCGAAACTCGATAATGATGCGATACTGTAACTCAGTAAAATATGAAGTCTGTAACTCGTTAAGTGAGGTACTGTAACCAGTATAAGATGGGTACGTAACTCTTTAAAATGATGGAGACTGTAACTCAGTTTAATGATTGAGTACTTAATCGGGTATAATGTGTGGTACTGAACTCAGTATAATGGCGGTACTGTAATCGTTAAGATGCGAGTACTGTAATCAGTAAATGAGCGATATGTTACCCCCTAAAATGCGGTACTGTAACTCAGTAAATGAGTGGTACTGAAACCAGTAAAATGATGTAGTACTGTAAACAGTATAATGATCGAGTACGTAACTCAGTATATGATGCAGTATGAATCAGTAAATGATGCAAGTACTTAACTCAGTAAATGATGCGAGTACTGTAACTCAGTAAATGATGCGGTACTGAAATCAGTATAATGATGGAGTACGTAACTCAGTATAATGAGCGAGTACTGAAACCCCGTATAATGATGCGAGTACTGCAATCGAAAATGATGCGGTACGTAACTCAGATAATGATGGGTATGTAACTCAGATAATGAGCGAGTACGCAACTCAGTATAATGATGCGAGTACTGTAATCAGTTAAGATGCGAGTACTGAACTCGTATGATGCGAGTACTGAAAATCAAAAATGATGCGAGTATTGAAACTCAGTATAATGATGGGGAAAAGTAACTCAGTAAAATGAGCGAGAAAACTTTTAATTCATATAATGATGCGAGTACTGTAACTCGTAAAATGATGGAGTACTGAACTCAGTATAATGATGGGTACTGTAACTCGTATAATGATGCGAGAAAGAAAATCAGAAAAATGATGCGGACCCCAACTCAGTATAATGAGGAGTACTGTAACTCGTATAAGAGCGGGTCTGTAACTCAGTATAATGATGTGGTACGTAACTCAGTATAATGTGGATGTAACTCAGTATAATGTGTAGTACTGTAACTCAGTATAATGATGTGATACTGTAACTAGTATAATGATGGGTACGTAACTCGTTAATGAGCGAGTCGTAATCGTAAAAAGTGCGAGTACTGTAACTCAGTAAAATATGCGAGTACTGTAACTCAGTATAATGCGATACTGTAATCTTTTAAATGCAAGTACGTAACCAGATAATGATGGAGTAGAAATCACTATAATGATGGGTACTGAACTCAGTATAATGATGCAGTATTTAACCATATAATGATGTGATTTACTGAAAACCAGTATTGATGCGAGTACTGTAACTCATATAATGATGCGAGTACTGTAACTCATTTTAAAAAGAGCGAGACTGTAACTCAGTATAATGCGAGTACGTAACTCAGTATAATGCGAGTACTGTAACCAGTTAAGATGGATACTGAAAACTCATATAATGATGGGTACGAAAACTCAGATAATGATGCGAGTACTGTAACTCATATAATGATGTAGTACGAAACTCACAAAATGAGGGGTACGTAATCAGATAATGATGCGAGTACTGTGAGTCGGTTAAAATGATGTAGAACTGTAACTCAGTTATGATGCGGGGTACTGTAATCATAAATGATGCGAGTACGTAACTCACTATAATGATGTGAGTACTGTAACTCTAATGATGCGAGTTCTGTAACTCACTATAATGATGCGAGTACTGTAACTCAGTATAATGATGCGAGTACTGTGAGTCGGTATAATGCGAGTACTGTAACTCAGTATAATGATGTAGATGTAACTCAGTATAATGATGCGAGTACTGTGAGTCGGTAAATGCGGTACGTATCGTATAATATGCGAGTACTGAAAAAGTATAATGATGCGGTACTGTGAGGGGTTTAAGCGAGTACTGTAACTCACTATAAGAAGTGAGTACTGAACTCTAATGTGCGAGTACGTAACTCACTTATGATGGGGTTACTGTAACCAGTATAATGATGCGAGACTGGGGTTTGGGTTTTTAATGGAGAAAAGTAATCAGTATAATGATGTAGTAACTCATATAATGAGCGAAACTGTAGTCGGTATAATGCGAGTACTAAAAACTCAGTATAATGATGCGAGTCTGTAACTCATTAATGAGCAAACTGTAACCTTTTAAATGATGCGATATTGTAAACTCAGTAAAATATGCAAGTACTGAAACTCAATAATGAGCGAGACGAAACTCCTATAATGATGGAGTCGTAACTCAGAAAAAAAGATGCGAGTATTTAACTCATAAAATGATGAAGTACTGTAACTCACTATAATGATGGAGTACGTAATCATAAATGTTGGAGTACTTAACTCAGTTAGTGGCGAGTTGAAACTCTTTTATTGATGCGAGTATTGTGAGTCTATAATGCGAGTACTGTAACAGTAAAAAGTGGGGAGTACTGTAACCTTTTAAAATGATCCCTTACGTGGTCTTTTAAAATGGGAGTCGTAATAGTATAATGATGCGAGTCTGTGGTCGTTTTTAATGCGAGTACTGTAACTCAGTATAATGATGTGAGTACTGTAACTCACTATAATGATGCGAGTACTGTAACTCAGTATAATGATGCGAGTACTGTAACTCAGTATAATGATGTGAGTACTGTAACTCACTATAATGATGCGAGTATGTAACTCAGTATATGGGCGAGTACTGTAACTCAGATAATGATGCAGTACTGTAACCTGTATAATGATTCGAGTATGTGGTCGGTATAATGCGATTTGTAATCGTTATGATGTGATACTGAAATATTATAATTATGTGAGTACTGAACTCAGTAAAAAAGATGCGAGTACTGTAACTCACTAAAAAATGGGATTTACTGTAACTAGTTAATGATGCGAGTATTTTAATCGTAAAATGATGCGAGTTCTGTAACTCTTTTAATGTGCGAGTACTGTAACTCAGTATAATGAGCGAGTCTGTAACATTTAAATGATGCGAAAACGTAATCAGTATAATGATGCGGTACTGTAAATCAGTTAATGATGCGAGTACTGAACTCTTAATGATTGAGTCGTAACCAAAAAATGATGCGGTACTGAAAATCTTTTAAATGATGCGAGTTTTTTAACTCGTATAAGTTTCGAGTACTGTAACTCAGTATAATGATTGAGTACGTAACTCAGATTGATGTGAACTTAATCAGTATAATGATGCGATACTGTAATCAGTATAATGTGCGGTACTGTAATCAGTATAATGTGCATTGTAACTCACTCCACGACGTTACTGCCCCCCCAAAATTTCAGATTGATGGGGATCACATTATACATTTCGCGGATGGTAATACTGATGCAGTTGTAAACTTGTATCATGCTTAGGGCCCGACATTGTTGTCATCTGCATAATTCGATTTGTTACCCCGGCACCTGACGGGAAGGGGGGGAAGTATCACACCGCGTACACCCGTTCAAAAACGTGCACAGTTTTGGGAAATTTTTCTTCAGTCATGGTTTTCGCAATGGAATAAAACCCGAAAGGAGTAGTGGAGGCAGGAACTACATGTTTAAAAAAAGGTATGACAACGCTCAGGAAGCAGAGAGAGAGAGGATCCGTAGCGATCAGTGAAGAGGGGGGGCCAGGAGCTGGTCTCGACCCCGGGAACCACAAATTTGGTGAGACAAATTTGGGGAGTTTCACACACACACACCATACATATAAAAACACCGCAAAAAACCCTACACACGCAAAATAAAAACATACGCAACAAACACACACACCCCCATCCAACAAAACACACACACCAACACAACAACACCACACAACACACACACACACACCAACCGCACAACACATACAGCCCCACACATTTTCATACACGACACACCAATACACATACAATACACACCACCAATTTACACGACACCCAAACACAACACACACCCCACAACATACCACCACAAACACACGCACAACAAACACAATACCCCACCCCCCACAACAACACCAAACACAACCAATACCCACACCCCACACACACCACACACACACCAAAACACACACACACACCAACCACACACACTACACACCCGTTAAACAATGGCCCAATGCCTACGATAAGTTTCCCTTTAAAAAATGGTAACTAAAACACACAACCCACACACAGGTAATTTGATATGGGGCTGAAAACCAGAAGTTTTGTAAAATCAGGAGAAAAAACTGTGAGGCAAATAAAAAAACCAAAATAAAATGGACAAAAGATAAATTTGGGGAGGTAAGGGCGTTTGACTTCACCCCCGGAAAAAGGGGAATAAAAAAATGGAAATGATTAAGTTCGGGGGCGAGTGTAGCTCGGGGGCGGGGAAAATGCATATAACCCCCTAAGGGTTGGTTAAAAAGTCTATTGTCATATTTCCATCAATGGTTAATTAGATCACGAAACCATAGTAAACGATTTCATCGTGTCCCCGGCCGCTGGGGCCCGTGGATAACGCGTCTGTCTGGGGTTTTCACGAGAGTGACCGCGGGTTCATCCCCCCCGTGGGAAGGCGTGGAATGGGGTTGTTTAACTTGTTAATTTCGTCCCTCGCAGTGGTATCCCGAAAATAAAATCCAAAGTTTTTCATCAAATTTAATGTAGAATTGCGGATCATTTTTAAGGGTGAGTCATCACAAACCCCTCCCACTTTTTTGGAATTTGGGTCGGGTTGAGTTTTCGGTGGTGGTCATAGCTCCCGGTCCGTGGGGACTTATATTTCTCCACGGGTCCCATTTGTCATCACAACCCCCTCCCTCCCATAAAAGTAAGTGGATTGGTAAGCCAGTGGAACGCCTTGGTCAGATGACCAAAAGCGCCAGCTGCAGGGCATCATATGAATAAGACCTGCGTCAGGAAACACTTGTCCTGTTTCCTGACAAACGTTACCTAACCAACAGTCGTTCCTAGGTCTCCTGCCTAGTGCCTCCCTAGAACAATGCCACCCCTGCATGTCTGTCTAGCCATCTACCTGGGTTCTGCATGTCTGTCTAGCCATCTTGGGTACTGCATGTCTGTCTAGCCATCTACCTGGGTTCTGCATGTCTGTCTAGCCATCTTGGGTACTGCATGTCTGTCTAGCCATCTTGGGTACTGCATGTCTGTCTAGCCATCTACCTGGGTTCTGCATGTCTGTCTAGCCATCTTGGGTACTGCATGTCTGTCTAGCCATCTACCTGGGTTCTGCATGTCTGTCTAGCCATCTTGGGTACTGCATGTCTGTCTAGCCATCTACCTGGGTTCTGCATGTCTGTCTAGCCATCTTGGGTACTGCATGTCTGTCTAGCCATCTACCTGGGTTCTGCATGTCTGTCTAGCCATCTTGGGTACTGCATGTCTGTCTAGCCATCTACCTGGGTTCTGCATGTCTGTCTAGCCATCTTGGGTACTGCATGTCTGTCTAGCCATCTACCTGGGTTCTGCATGTCTGTCTAGCCATCTTGGGTACTGCATGTCTGTCTAGCCATCTACCTGGGTTCTGCATGTCTGTCTAGCCATCTTGGGTACTGCATGTCTGTCTAGCCATCTACCTGGGAACTGCATGTCTGTCTAGCCATCTTGGGTACTGCATGTCTGTCTAGCCATCTACCTGGGTTCTGCATGTCTGTCTAGCCATCTTGGGTACTGCATGTCTGTCTAGCCATCTACCTGGGTTCTGCATGTCTGTCTAACCATCTTGGGTACTGCATGTCTGTCTAGCCATCTACCTGGGTTCTGCATGTCTGTCTAACCATCTTGGGTACTGCATGTCTGTCTAACCATCTTGGGTACTGCATGTCTGTCTAGCCATCTACCTGGGTTCTGCATGTCTGTCTAGCCATCTTGGGTACTGCATGTCTGTCTAGCCATCTACCTGGGTTCTGCATGTCTGTCTAGCCATCTTGGGTTACTGCATGTCTGTCTAGCCATCTACTGGGGTTCTGCATGTCTGTCTAGCCATCTTGGGTACTGCATGTCTGTCTAGCCATCTACCTGGGTTCTGCATGTCTGTCTAGCCATCTTGGGTTCTGCATGTCTGTCTAGCCATCTTGGGTACTGCATGTCTGTCTAGCCATCTACCTGGGAACTGCATGTCTGTCTAGCCATCTTGGGTACTGCATGTCTGTCTAGCCATCTACCTGGGTTCTGCATGTCTGTCTAGCCATCTTGGGTACTGCATGTCTGTCTAGCCATCTACCTGGGTTCTGCATGTCTGTCTAACCATCTTGGGTACTGCATGTCTGTCTAGCCATCTACCTGGGTTCTGCATGTCTGTCAAGCCATCTTGGGTACTGCATGTTTGTCTATCCATCTACCTGGGTTCTGCATGTCTGTCTAGCCATCTTGGGCACTGCATGTCTGTCTAGCTATCTACCTGGGAACTGCATGTCTGTCTAGCCATCTTGGGTACTGCATGTCTGTCTAGCCATCTACCTGGGTTCTGCATGTCTGTCTAGCCATCTACCTGGGTTCTGCTGGATGAGAAAGAGGCCTCCTGTTCCGTCTCTGTACGTACGTTTTAGTTTGATAAATTAGACACTTGTCCAACATTTGGATATCTGTATTCTGGAAACGTGTCGCCACACAGTGGCTTCTTCAGTCAAAAGCAGAGAAAAGTGAAAGATGAGGAGCTTAAAGTAATCAGTCCCTCATCTTCCACCTTTCTCTACATTGGACTGAAGAAGTCACTATGTGACGAAACGTTTCCAGAATAAAGATTCCCCATTGTTGCACAAGTGTCTCGTTTATCAACTTTTCGATTTTGTAAATCATTTGTTCACATGTATTAGTTTGCTGAAGTTTCTCGTATCTCCATTCCTATTACACTTTCGGACGAGCTTCAGGAAACTCTTCCTTCTAGTTCAGTACACTTCCCTGTAGCCACTTTCTGTTTAGTATTAAAGCTGTCTGACTGTTGATTACCAGTCACTCACACGGGGCTCAAAAGTGGCATCCAGTATTCGCAGGCTGAGGAATATCCAGTCACACGGGGCTCAAAAGTGGCATCCAGAATTCACAGGCTGAAGAATATCCGCTCACACGGGGCTCAAAAGTGGTATCCAGTATTCACAGTCACTCACTGTTCCAACGTGAGTGTCTTGTTGGACAAGTTTTTCAGCTTATCTACCTTCCTTCTCCCAGTTCCTCAATCCTTACTTCTCCTCTCCCTTCTCCTTTACTATTTTTCTCCTTTGTTTGTTTTCTTATCTTCTAAGTGTGTTCCAGGGTGGTATTCCAGTATTCCAGGCTACAGTAATCGTGTAATGAGGAGAGCTCAGTAAGTGAATGTAACTAAACCATATATATACACACATGTGCAGCACTATGTATCTTTACTGAGGAAACGTTTCGCCAGACAGTGGCTTCATCAGTCCATACAAAGAAGAATGGTGAATCTCAGAAAGAGTTTGAGTTAATTAGTCCTTCATCCTGGAGTTGATGTAATAAGTCCATCATGAATGATAGACTGATTCCATCAAACTACTCTTGAGCTTCACCATTCTTCGTTGTATAGGACTGATGAAGGCATTGCGTGGCGAAACTTTTCCACAATAAATATACCCAAGTGCTGCACATGTGTAATTTATCAACATGTTAGTTATCTGAATCATTCATTTACACTTAGGTATAGAGCAAGAAGCGAGGTGTAGCAGCTGGAGGTAACATCACAGGTCATCTCGACACACTAGACCAGGTAGGTCATACTAATTAATTTCTTGGAATAGGAGTTGCAGACTCTCCAAAATACCCTGGTACTGCTGTGCCAAACAAGTATTAAACAGAGATGGATCAGTCTCTGATCCACCAGGAGGCCTGGTCACAGACCGGGCCGCGGGGGCGTTGACCCCGGTGGTGACGTGTACTTAGCTCAGTGGTGACGTGTACTTAGCTCAGTGGTGATGTGTACTTAGCTCAGTGGTGACGTGTACTTAGCTCTGTGAAGACCTGTTTGTGTGCTCTCTGTGAATCTGAACCAGGATGCCCTCTCTTGAGCAGCTTTACCAGCAGCTGAGAGAAGAACTCAGAGTTGCTAAACTGGAGATACGGCGATTAACGGAGGAGAACAAGAGGATTCGTAGTAATCCTCCTTTTGTGAGTCCCCAGGTTAAAAGGGGAGCCTGGTCAGTGGTCGGGCAACATGGAACCAAGCTGAAGATTAAGAAAACGGTTGGAGAGGCAGAAACAACGAGAAACCAGAAGACTGCCGTGGAAACTTCCAACTCATTCTCGGTGCTACCTGACGAATGTGAGTGTTCTACTGGGAATGCCACAACGAGCACCAAGGAAGCATTGGCAGACGTGAGTGAGACATCCCTAGAAACCCCAACGAAGACCATCGAGAACGTCATGACGAATTCTACAAGTGGTGTAATGCTACCTGGCGAATGTGAGTCGACTACTCGGAGCATCACTACGGACGACGCCAAGGAAGGTAAAAACATTGTTGTTGTTGGGGATAGCCAGATTAGGTACATGGATAGGGCATTCTGTTTGAAGGATAGGAGTAGGAGGCAGAGAGTGTGTTTTCCTGGGGCTGGGATGAAGGATATTGTTAGCCGTCTGGATGACATCATGAGAGGTAATGGGAGCAATCCTATTATCTGTCTCAGTGCTGGAGGCAACGATGTTGGCAGACGTAGGAGTGAGGACCTGATTAGCAGGTATAGGTCAGCAATAGAGATAATTAGGAAGAAGGGTGGGAAACCTGTCACATGTGGCATTTTGCCAAGGAGAGGAGTTGGAAATGAATGGTTGTCCAGAGCAATTGGTGTCAATTGCTGGCTGGACAAATACTGTAAGGAAAATGCGGTAACATTTATTGACAACTGGGACCTCTTCTATGGCAGAAATGACATGTATGCCAGGGATGGGGTTCACTTGTCTAGGTGTGGGGTGGGAGCACTGGCCAACGCAGTGGAGGGAGCTGTTAGGTCTTTAAACTAGGAATAGTTAGTGGTATGGGTTTTGGCAGGAAAACTGTGAAGTCGCAGGGTAGTAACATGAGTACTAGGAGAACTAGTAATAGGCAAAATGAGGAGGATATTGGAAAGCCAGTGGCACAAATTGACAATGACAGTAATAGGTTTAGTGGAATAACAGAAAGGAGCAGGAAGGGTAAAGAGATAGGAGGTCCTTAAGTATATATTACACAAATAGTCGCAGTGCTAAGGAATAAGAAGGACGAGTTGAGAACAAGTTGCTAGTGCAGGTAACAAAGATGTATTTGCAATACTGAGACGGGATTTAATTCAGAAAGTCGGGACAAGCCTGCAGAATGTCCCATTCAGGGTTTTAAATTGTTCAAGTAGATAGAAGTCTCGGGAAGGGGGGTGGTGGGAGGCATTGAATGTCCAGATCGCTTGAACTGTTGCATAAAGAAAACGGTATAAATCTGAAGTAACACATACAGAGTCTGATTCGGATAGAATTTTCAGAGGGGCATGAAAAATTAATTTTAGGGTGATATACCGTCCCCCAAATTTAGATAGGGACATAAGGGAGACTAACTAAGGGAGGAAATGTTAGGGCCACAACGGCACGATAATGTAGTAATTCTAGGAGACTTTAACTTATCATATTGATATGGAATTTCTGACTGGGAATTTAGAATCATACGATTTCTTATAAGATTAGTTCAGGATGCTATTATTGAGCAGTTTTGACAGAACCTACAAGGGGTTAATAACCTCTTGACTAGTTTCTGGCAAACAATGGATCCCTTGTAATAATTTAGAAGTCTCAGAGAACTGGGTCAAGAGACCACAAATCAATTACATGTAGAATTGAATGGAGATATGCTAGTAGGGATAACACAGTAACAGCCCAGAAATTTTCCGCTTATGCAATTAACGATGGGCTAAAGAGGAACCCTTATCCATCCATTGACTGGGGTAACGAAAGAGAGCTATCACTATGACAGTTTTTTGAACACAATTTAACATGCTGCACAAAGAACGTTTATTCCCTTAATAAGAAATTAGATCAAATAGAATGACCCAAAAATGGGATGAATAAAGGCTGAAATATCTACTGGGGCATAAGAACGGAATTATAGGCGTATCAAAAGAGGCGAGGGTCATCTTATGAATCAGTATATTGACATTAAGAGGACATTAAAAAGGGATAAGAAAAGCTAAAGGGACCTAATGAAATTAAAGTTGCCTAGGATTCTAAACTAACCCAAAAAGTTTTTTCAGGTCTATAGAACAAAAGTCAGAGATAAGATAGGTCCCCTTAAAAAAAACTATGGGCATCTTACTGACAAAAGAGAATTGAAAGGTGCTCGATTTTCAAATAATTATTTTCTCTCGATTTTACACAGAAGACACTAATAAAATTCCGGTAATTGATTTTTATAGTGGGGATCAGAAGAAGATATATTATGTAACCTCACAGTCACTATGAAATGGTTTTGTAGGGACGCAGATAGACTGAAGCCACAATAAGTCACCGTGTCCTGATGAGGTTTTTTCAAGGGTTCTAAAAGGAATGCAAAGGGAAGTCTGTGAACCATTAACTAAGATTTTTAATTTATCTCTTCAAAAACAGTGTAGTGTCTGATATGGGAAGATGCTAATGTAATTCCTATATTTTAAAACAGGGGAACAAGTCGTTACCGTCAAATACCGCCCAAAAGCCTGACCTCAATTGTAGCAAATTACTAGAGTCCATTAAGCTGAGATTATCAGAAGCCATCTCGATAGCAAAGCTTGATTAATGATACTCACATGGATACAGAACAAGAGGCCGGTCTTGTCCAACTAATTTCTTAACTTTCTTCGTAAAGCTTTTTGATGCTGTTGACCTACGATACAGAATTTGATATTATTTTACTTAGATTTAGTAAGGCATTTGATAGAGTTCCGCTCCAAAGACTGTTGAAGAAAGTAGCAGCAGGCTCATGGCATTGGTGGAAGTGCTCTCGTGGATCGAATCATGGCTCACAACAGGAAGCAAAGATGACCCATAATGGGTTAAATTCCGAGTGGGATCAGTAACCAGTGGCGTTTCCCCAGGGACAGTCTTGGGCCCGTTGATGTTATAATATGTATCAATGATCTTGATGAAGGAATTACTATTGATATGACAAATTCGCCGATGACACGATGATAGTAGATAATGGATTCAAACGTAGATGTTAGGGAACTTCATGAGGATTTAGACAAACTCTACTCTTGGCTGAAAAGTGGGCAGATGCAGTTCAATGAGAAAACTGCAAGGTTTCAGAGCACGGAGTGTCATAACCTAGCACTAATAAGTTAAAAATGTAGAACTTATCCATACAGATTGCGAAAAGGACTTGGGTTATGGTTATCAGCAACCTTAAACCAAGACAGCAATGCCTAAGCGACGTAAATTAAGCAAATAGATACTGATTTATATCAAGAAGTGTAAGCAACAGAAGTCCAGAGGTCACCAGCAGCTTTATACATCATTAGAAGGCTTCACCTAGATTATGCACTCAATTCTGGTCTCCATATTACAGAATGGACATAAATTCGTTAGAAAACCTTCAGAGCGTAGGATGACTAAATTAATACATAGCATTAGAAATCCTTCCTTAGGAAAAAGATTGAAGACTCTTAAGTTTACATTCCACTGTTTAGATGAAGAATGAGGGGGGACCTGCTCGAAGTGTCTAAGTGGAGATAAGTATTAAAAAAGGGGATATTAAACAAGGTCTGAGATATCCTCTCCAAGAGAGAACCCGCAGTAAAGGGATTTTAAATTAGATAAGTTTAGATTTAATAAGGACATAGGAAAGAATGGATTTGGAAATAGGGTATTTGGAGTGGCACATCTACCTAGTTGGGTTATTGAGGCTCGACTTTGGTATTTCAAATTTAGGTTGGATAAGTACAATGAGAGGGAGGGTTGGATTTGAGTGGGACTTGCACCAAACGGAGCAAATTTCTTGGGTAGCATTGAAGATGAGACACTTATGCACTTATGGAATTGTGATGAATTAGTATGAAAAACCGACAGTAGAAGATTGAACACTTATGCAGCATATGGGAATCATTATTTCAGGAAACGTTTCGCCACACAGTGGCTTCATCAGTCCAATACAAAGAGGAAGGCGTAAGGGGAGGAGGAGAACATAAGAACATAAGAACATAAGAAAGGAGGAACACTGCAGAAGGGCCTGTTGGCCCATACTAGGCAGGTCCTTACAATTCATCCCACTAACAAAACATTTGCCCAACCCAATTTTCAAGGGCCACCCAAGAAACAAGCTCCGATGTGCAAGTCCCACTCAAATCCAACCCCTCCCACTCATGAACTTATCCAACCTAAATTTGAAACTACCCAAAGTCCTAGCCTCAATAACCCAACTAGGTAGACTGTTCCACTCATCAACTACCCTATTTCCAAAACCCAAAACTTTCCTATGTCCTTTCTAAATCTAAACTTATCTAATTTAAATCCATTACTGCGGGTTCTCTCTTGGAGAGATATCCTCAAGAATGAGGTAATCAGTCCCTCAACCTGGAGTCGATGTGTTCAGTCCATCAATCTTGGACTGAACACATCGAATCCAGGTTGAGGGGCTGATTACCCATTCTCCCTTCCTCCCCTTACGCCTTCCTCTTTGTATTGGACTGATTTAAGCCACTGTGTGGCGAAACGTTTTCCTGAATAAAGATTCCCATATGCTGCATAAGTGTCTCAATCTTCAGCATATTGGAATCTTTTTTTTCAGGAAACGTTTCGCCACACAGTGGCTTCATCAGTCCAATACAAAGAGGAAGATGAACCCTCAAAATGGGATACAATACCGAAAAGGTTGTTAGGTAAGACACATATGCAACAGTTAGACCCAAATTTATTCCGAAACGTTTCGCCTACACAGTAGGCTTCTTCAGTCGAATACAGAAAATAGGGAGGAACAGTAGAGAATGTGAAAGACGATGTAATCATCCATCACCCTTGTAGTCGTAGAATTTGAGGTTGTCAGTCCCTCGGCCTGGAGAAGTTCGTTCCATAGTCAGGAACTATCTGAAGATCAAGCCGGACAGTGCGGAGACTTTAATACTGTCGGAAAGGAGAGGTGCAGAGTAGTGGTAGTATGTAGTGAGATTGTGACCACTGAGAGGTCATGTCCCTTCAGATCCAGCCCTTCTCACTTGAAAATGCTTGTCCAAAGGTGTTTTATCTGTACCAAGATGCCATGTGTTGCAGTGTCTGACAAGATGAACATTCAAAATGGTCTACAATACCGACAGCTTGTTGGTAAGACTCATATGAACAGTTTGACAACTTTATTCCGAAAACGTTTCGCCTAACGGTAGGCTTTTCAGTCGGAATACAGAAAATTGGCTAGGAAACAGGAGAGATGTGAAGACGATGTAATCAGTCCATTCACATTGTAGTCGTAGAATTGAGGGTTGTCAGTCCCTCGGCCTGGAGAGTTCAGTTCCTAGTCCAGGAATATCTGAGATTCAAGCGACAGTGGCGGATGACATTAATTCTGTCGGAAGGAGAGGTGCAGAGTAGTGGTAGTAGTAGTGAGAATGTGACACTGAGAAGGTCATGTCCCTCTCAGACCAGCCCTTCTCACTGAAAAGCTTGTCAAGGTGTTTTCTGTTACCTTGAGCCATGTGTTGCTGTGTCTGACATGATGAACATCAAAATGGTATACAATACCGAAGGTTGTTAGGTAGACCCATATGCAACTGTTAGACAAACTTTATTCCGAAAACGTTTCGCCTACACAGTAGGCTTCCTTCAGTCGATACAGAAAATAGGAGGAACTGTAGAGATGTGAAGACGATGTAATCAGTCCATCACCCTTGTAGTCGTAGAATTGCGGTTGTCAGTCCCTCGGCTGGAGAAGTTCAGTTCCATAGTCAGGAACTATCTGAAGATTCAAGCGACAGTGCGGAGACTTTAATACTGTGGAAGGGAGTGAGTGCAGAGTAGTGGTATAGTAGTGATAATGTGACCACTGTGAGGTCATTGTCCCTCTCAGATCCAGCCCATTCTCACTTGAAAAGCTTGTCCAAGGTGTTTTCTGTACCAAGATGCCATGTGTTGCAGTGTCTGACAAGATGAACATTCAAAATGGTATACAATAACGACAGGTTGTTAGGTAAGACACATATGCAACAGTTTGACAATTTTTTCCGAAACGTTTCGCCTACACAGTAGGTTCTTCAGTCGAATAAGAGAAAATAGGCAGGAACAGTAGAGATTTGTGAAGCCGATGTAATCCAGTCCATCACCATTGTAGTCGTAGAATTTGAGGTTGTAAGTACATCGGCCTGGAGAAGTTCAGTTCCATAGTCAGGGAACCTATTGAAGATCAAATGCGACAGTGCGGAGACTTTATTACTGTACGGAAGGTGAGGTGCTGTTAGTGGTAGTAGTGTGAGAATGTGACCATGAGAGGTCATGTCCCTCTCAGATCCAGCCATCCTCTACTGTTCCCTGCCTATTTTCATGTATTCGACTGTAGAAGCCTACTGTGTAGGCTAAAACGTTTCGGAATAAAGTGTCTAACTGTTGCATATGTCGTCTTACCTAACAACTGTCGGTACTTGTATACCATTTTGATGTTCATCTTGTCAGTCACTGCAACACATGGGACATCTTGGTACAGAAAAACCTTGGAAAAGCTTTAAGTGAGAAGGGCTGGATTGAGAGGGACATGGACCTCTCAGTGGTCACATTCTCACTACTACTCCCATACTCTGCACCTCCCCCTCCTTCCGACGTATTAATGTCTCCGGCACTGTCGCTGACTTCCCCCCCCCCCCCCCCCCCCCCCCCCCCCCCCCCCCCCCCCCCCCCCCCCCCCCCCCCCCCCCCCCCCCCCCCCCCCCCCCCCCCCCCCCCCCCCCCCCCCCCCCCCCCCCCAGATAGTTCTGATATGGAACTGAAAAAACTTCTCAGCCGAGGGACTGTCAACCTCAAATTCTACGACTAGAAAGGGGTGATGGGACTGATTACATCGTCTCACATCTCTACTGTTCCTGCCTTTTTTCTGTTTTCGACTGAAGGAAGCTACTGTGTAGGCGATAACGTTTCGAATTAAGTTGTCTATTGTTGCATATGTGTCTTTCCCTCAACACCTGTCGGTCTTGAATACCATTTTGATGTTCATCTTGTCAGACACATGCAAACATGGCATCTTGGTAAGTAAAACACCTTGGGACAAGCTTTTCAGTGAGAGAAGGGCTGGATCTGAGAGGGGACATGACATATCAGTGGTTCACTTTCTCACTACTACTACCACTACTTGCACCCTTCCTTCCGACAGTATTAAAGTCTCCGCACTGTCGCTTGATCTTCTGTTGTTCCTGACTATGGAACTGAAACTTATCCAGGGCCGAGGCCCACCCGGAGATGGACACCTCAATTCTACGGCTAAAAGGGTGATGGACTGACTTACATAGTCCTTCACATCCTCTTACTGTTCCTGCCTATTTTCTGTATTCGACTGAACAGAAGCCTCTGTGTAGGCGAAACGTTCGGAATAAAGTTGTCTTAATGTTGCATATGTGTCTTAACCTAACTCAAACTGTCGGAGTATTGTATTCCATTTTGATGTTCATCTTGTCTGGACAATGTACACATGGCATCATGTACATGAAAAACTCCTTGGACAAGCTATTCAAGTGAGAAGGGTGGGATCTGAGAGGGACATGGACTCTCTTGATGGTCAATTCTCACTACTACTTACCTATATCTGCACCTCTCCTTCGGACAGTATTAAAAGTCTCCGCACTGTCGCTTGTAATCTTAGATAGTTCTGGACTAAGGAAATGTACTTCTCAAGCCGAGGGACTGACAACCTCAAATTCTACGACTACAAGGGGTGATGCGACTGATTACATCGTTTCACAATCTCACTGTTCCTGCTATTTTCTGTATTCGACTGAAGAAGCCTACGGTGTAGGCGAACGTTTCGGAATAAAGTTGTCTAACTGTTGCATCTGTGTCTTACTAACAACCTGTCGGTATTGTATACAATTTTGGATGTCTTTTGTCGACACTGCAACACATGGCATCTTGGGTACAGAAAACCCTTGGGACAAGCTTTTCAAGTGAGAAGGGGCTGGATCTGAGAGGGACTTGAACTCTCAGTGGTCACATTCTCACTACTACTACACTACTCTGCACCTCCCTTCGACAGTATTAAAGTATCCGCACATGGTCGCTTGATCTTCAGATAGTTCCTGACTATGGAACTGAACTTTCAGGCCGAGGGTCTGACAACCTCAAATTATACGACTACAAGGGGGCTGTTGGACTGTTACATCGTTCTTCACATTCCTCTACTGTTCCTGCCTATTTCTGTATTCGACTGGAGAAGCCTACTGTGTAGGCGAAAACGTTTCGGAATAAAGTTGTCTAACTGTCTGCATTTGTGTCTTACCTAACAAACTGTCGGTATGTATACCATTTTGATGTTCTCTTGTCAGACACTGCAACACAATGGCATCTTGGTACAGAAAAAAACACCTTGGACAAGCTTTTCAAGTGAGAAGGATGGATCTGAGAGGACATGGACCTCTTCAGTGGTCCATTTCCACACCTACTACCACTACTCTGACCTCTCCTTCCGACAGTATTAAAGTCTCGCACTGTCGCTTGATCTCAGATAGTTCCTGATATGGAACTGAACTTCTCCGGCAGAGGGGACTGACAACTCAAATTCTACGACTACAAGGTGATGGACTGATTACATCGTCTTCACAATCTCTACGTTCCTGCCTATTTTCTGTATTTCGACTGAAGAAGCCTACTGTGTAGGCGAAAACGTTTCGGATAAAAGTTGTCTAACTGTTGCATATGTGTTTACTAAACAAACTGTCGGGTATTGTATACCATTTTGATGTCTTCATCTTGTCAGACACTGCAAAACACATGGCATCTTGGTACAGAAAACACCTTGGACAAGCTTTTCAAGTGAGAAGGGCTGGATCTGAGAGGGACATGACCTCTCAGTGGGTCACATTCTCATACTACTACCCACTGATACTCTGCAACCTCTCCTTCCGGACAGTATTAACGTATCGCACTGTCGCTTGATCTTCAGATAGTTCCTGACTTTGGATACTGAACTTCTCCAGGCCGAGGAACTGACAACCTCAAACATTCTACGAAACAAGGGTGATGGACTGATTTCATCGTCCTTGCACATCTCTACTGTTCCTGCCTATTTTCTGTATTCGACTGAAGAAGCCTACTGTGTAGGCGAACGTTTCGGAATAAAGTTGTCTAACTGTTGCATATGGTGTCTTACTAACAAACTGTCGGTATTGTTTATTACCATTTTGATGTTCATCTTGTCAGACACTGACAACACATGGCATCTTGGTACCAGAAAACACCTTGGACAAGCTCTTTTCAAGTGAGATGCGGATCTGGTTCTGAGAGGGGACCCATGACCTATCAGTGGTCACATTCTCATACTACTACCACTACTCTGCACCTCTCCTTCCGACATTATTAAGAGTCTCGCACTGTCGCTTGATCTTCAGATAGTTCCTGACTATGGAACTGAACTTCTCCGGCCGAGGGACTGACAACCTAAAAATTTTACGGAATACAAGGGTGAGGGACTGATTACATCGTCTTCACTCTCTACTGTTCCTGCCTTATTTTCTGTATTCGACTGATGAAGCCTCTGTGTTTGCGAAAACGTTTCGGAATAAAGTTGCTCTAACTGTGCATTGTGTCTTACCTAAAACTGTCGGTATTGTATACCATTTTGATGTTCATCTTGTCAGACACTGCAAACATGGCATCTTGGTACAGAAAAACCTTGGGACAGGCCTTTTCAAGTGAGAAGGGCTGGATCTGAGAGGGGACATGACCCTCTCATGTGGTCACATCTCACTACTACTACACTACTCTGCACCTCTCCTTCGCAGTTATTAAAGTCTCGCTACTGTCGCTTGATCTTCGATAGTTCTGGACTATGGAACTGACTTCTCCAGGCCCGAGGGACTGACAACCTCAAATTCTTCGACTACAAAGGGTGAGGGATGATTACATCGTCTTCACATCTTTCTACTGTTCCTGCCTATTTTTGTTATTCGACTGAAGAAGCCTACTGTGTAGGCGAAAACGTTTCGGGATATTAAGTTGTCTAACTGTTGCATATGTGTCTTACTATACAACTGTCGGGATTGTTTCCAGTTGGATTGTTCATTTGGTCAGACACTGCAAACACATGGCATTTTGGTACAGAAACTCCTTGGACATGCTTTTCAAGTGAGAAGGGCTGGATCTGAGAGGACATGACCTCTCAGTGGTAACTATTCAGCACTACTACTACCTCTTACTGATCCTCTACTTCCGTCAGTATTAAAGTCTCCGCACTGGTCGTTGATCTTCAGATAGTTCTGACTATGGAAACTGAACTTATCAGGCCCCGTGGGATGACACCTCAAATTCTACGACTACAAGGGTGATGGACTGATTAATCGTCTTCACATCCTACTGTTCCTGCCTATTTTCTGTATTCGATGAAGAAGCTAATGTGTAGCGAAACGTCGGAATAATGTTGTCTAACTGTTGCAGCATGTGTTTACCTAATACAACACAAAGAGGAAGGTGTAAGACTGATGGACTGAAACACATCGACTTCCAGGGTTGGAGGAATGAAATAACCTCATTCTCCTCCTCTCTTTTACACCTTCTCTTTGTAATAGGACTGATGCAAGCCATGTGTGGCGAAACGTTTTCTGATTAAGGATTAACTATGCTGCATAAGTGTCTCAATTTCAACTTGATCGGTTTTTTCAAACATTCATCACAATTGGGTGGCATTTGAAAATCTGGGTTGTTCAAATGTTGTTAGTGGGATGAATTGTTAAAGGACCTGGCCTAGTATGGGCCAACAGGCCTGCTGCAGTGTTCCTCCTTTCTTATGTTCTTATGTTCTTATGTTCTTAACTCTCTCCAGGTAAACTCCAGGTAATACAATACAGAAAAGTTGGTAAATATGAAATATATGCAGCTCTTGGGCCTGTTTATCACTGGTGGTGCAAGAATGAGCAGGATCTGGGAGGGTCAGTATAGGAGTTCCAGATTATTAGCCAGGAAACTAAAATAAATTACACTGAAAAGCCGTAAAAAGTTACATAAATGTCGAGCGAGGCAAATTCAGGAAATTAATTCCAGGTAATTTGAATCTTTGTGTGTGTGTGCGTGCGTGTGTGTGTGTACTCAGCTATAAGTGAGTGCAGGGGTTCGATGCTCAGTTCATAAGCATACCAGGAGTGTGTGTGGACTCTTACCTATTTGTGGTTGAGGGGTTATAATCACTCAGCTCCTGGCTCCGCCTTTTTGCTGGTCCCTACTAGGATCACTCTCTACTCAATGGACCCTTATCGTACCTCTTCTGACAACTCTATGGACTCTGAAGAAATACTACCTAAATCCCTGTGACTCATCTGAGTTTTTAGTTCATGTGACCCCTTGTTGCTGTGACCCATCCTTTAATCATCCTGTCCTCTATCCACCATGTCAATTTCTTTTTTATACATGTAAATATTTTATATGTTACGAGATCCCTACTGTCTCTTAGCATCATCAGAGGAGAGATCCCTTAAACCTCTTCTCACAGGGAGTTGTTAAGCGATCAGTTCTTGCAAAACTTTTGCACTTTCTTTAATTTCTGACGTGTTTGACCAGTTTGTGGGTTCCAAACTGGTGCTGCGGTACTCCAGTCATGGGCCTCGACGTACACGGTGTACAGTGTCGTGTAGGACTCCTTTCTTTGTTATAGGCACTCTCTTCTTAGGTTTGCAGCAGTTATTTGGTTTGATGTGCGGCTCGGGAGATATGATCGGTGTGGTACTCACCTCAGGATCCTTTCCTTGACGGAGGTTGCAGTTTTTGGCCACCTAGGGACTGTACTGCTATCTTCGGTCTTCTATGAATCTTCCCCAATTCTTGACTTTGCATTTGGTGGGTTAAACTCCAGATCCCTTTGTAGTCCTACCTGATTCCTTATCCACTTTAATCTTCCGCATTAGCTTTGCATCCATTCCATCATGTCATTCACGTATACAAGGAAACAGTACCGACCCTTGGACTGATCCTCTGTGGAACCCGCTCATCACAGGCGCCCCCCTCTCTGATTCCTCGTGACGTTCCATCACTCGCTATTTCTTTCCTGTCAGGTAGTCTCTGAACCATTTGCAGTGCTTTTCTGTTATTCATGGTCTTGCTCCTCTAGTTTTTACACTAATCTCTTGTGCAGAACTGTGTCGTGAGCCTTCTTAAAATACAAGAAAAGAAACTAAGAATGTAGGAAAAACTGCAGAAGGCCTTTCTGGCCCATGCAAGACAGGTCCTTATCAAACGACCTCTACCTTAAGCTACCAAGGGAAAAAAATGACTGAGTTGTTATTGCGACTGAGTTGTGTACCATACCTTCAGCTTCTTTTCCAGTACAGTGTTCTGGGAGGAGTTTGGGAGGTTTAGGGAGTTGAAGGGCCTGCAGGATTTTTATGGGGGCTGTTGTGAAGGTGGAGTTTGTGGTATGTGTGTGTGTGTGTGTGTGTGTGTGTGTGTGTGGTGTGTGTGTTTTTGTGTGTGGTGTGTGTGTGGTGTGTACTCACCTAATTGTTACTACCTAATTGTGGTTGCAGGGGTCGAGACTCGGTCCTGGCCCGGCCTCTTCATGAAACGTTACTAGGTTTCCCCTTTCCCCCTGCTTCTGAGCTTTGTCATTCCTCTCTTAAAACTGTGTGTGTGAGTTTTTGTGTGTACTCACCTAGTTTACTCACATAGTTGAGGTTTTCGGGGGTCGAGTCCGAGCTCCCGGCCCCGCCTCTTTTACTGTGTGTGTGTGTGTGTGTGTGTGTGTGTTGTGTGTGTTTATCAAGAAAAAAGATCGAGCACATTAATAGCAAAGGGAATTAAATAGGACACAAACAACACTAGTAAATATCAATGTAATCGTTACACAGATTTTTGACACAACTTTAGAAAAGACAATTTGTTCTTCTGTTGAGAATTTGTTCTAATGTGATGAAATTAACGTTTGTTTTTACGGTTTTAAAAAAATTTCGCATGTATCTGCTAGTGAATATAAATGTATATAAATGCTAGTGTATATATGTGTATATAAATGTAGTTACGAATGCTAGTAAAATTTAAAAATGTATACCAAATGTGTATTAATGGTAGTTAATATTAAAAATGCTATAAATTGTATATAAATTCTAGTGAAAATATAAATGTATATAAAAATTCCTCCACGGAAACAAGTGGATTATATCAAGAGAAAAATTGAGGCGTAACCTGGACTCTTAAGTGAAGGAAGACGGCTTTGTCCAATACTGTGTCCATACTGTGTCCAAATACTGTGTCCTTGTGCCCTACTGTGTCCATCTGTGTCCCCTGTGTCCACTACGGGGTATACTGTGTCATACTGTGTCCCAAATGTGTCCCTACTGTGTTTAGAAAAAAAAACTCCGTGGAAATTTCCCAAAAACTCTTTCTCGGTTGCTACCTGACAATGTGAGTGTTCCGGGGAAATGCCACAACGAGCACCAAGGAAGCTTGGGCAGAGTGAGTGAGACATCCCTAAAAACCCCAAGAAGCCCACGAAACGTCATGACGAATTTACAAGTGGTGTAATGTACCGGGGGAAATGTGAGTCGATATCGGAGCACCTACGGACGCGCCAAGGGAAAGGAAAAAACATTGTTTTTGTTGGGGGATCCCAAATTTAGGTAATGGATGGGATTTGTTTAAAGGATAGGTGGGAGGCAGAGATTTTGGTTTTCCTGGGGCGGGGATGAAGGAATTTTACCGCGGGATGACATCAGGAGGTAATGGGAGAATCCTATTATCGTCCAGTGGGAGGCAACGATGTTGGCGACGTAGGAGTGAGGACCTGATAGCGGGTTAGGTCGCAATAGAGAAATTGGAAAAAGGGTGGGAACCTGTCAATGGGGGCATTTTCCCAAAGGGAGAGGAGTGGAAATAAATGGTTGTCCAGAGCAATTGGTGTCAATTGCTCGGGCAAATCTGAAGGGAAAAATTTGCGGTAACATTTTTGAACCCCCTGGGACCTCTTCTAGGCAGAAATGCAGATCCCGGGGATGGGGTTCATTTGTCTGGTGTGGGGGGGGGAGCACTGGCCACGAGTGGAGGGGCTGTTAGGTCTTTAAACAGGAATATTTAGGGGTAGGTTTTGGGCAGGAAAACTGTAAAGTCGCAGGTAGTAACATGGTACGGAAAAACTGTTGGGCAAAAGGGAGGATATTGGAAAGCCAGTGGCACAAATTGAAAATGACAGTAATAGGTTTAGTGGAATAACAAAAGGAGCAGGAAGGGAAAAGGATAGGGGGTCCTTAAGTATAATTAAAAAAATAGTCGCAGTGCTGGAATAAGAGGACGAGTTGAAAAAGTTGCTAGTGCGGTAAAAAAGATGTATTTGCATTACTGAGAGGGTTTAAATTTCAAAAAAGTCGGGAAAAGCCTGCAGAATGTCCATTCGGGGTTTTAAAAATTGTTCAAGTAGATAAAAGTTGGGGAGGGGGGTGGGGGGTTGATGTCCAGATCGCTTGAACTGTTGCAAAAAAAAGGGGTATAAATCTAAAGTAACACTTACGAGTCTGTTTGGATAGAATTTTTCAGAGGGCATGAAAAATTTAAATTTTAGGGTGATTACCGTCCCCCAAATTTGATAGGGACAAGGGGGAGATACTAGGGGGGAAAATTTGTTGGGGCCCACAAGGCCGATAATGTATAATTCTAGGAGATTTTAAATTTTATCATTTTGATTGGAATTTTTTGAGGGGAAATTTAGATCATACGATTTCTTAAAATAGTTAGGTTTGTTTTTAAAGCGTTTTGAAAAAACCCTAAAAGGGGGTTTAATAACCTCTTGACTTTTTTCTGGAAAAATGGATCCCTTTTTAATAATTTAGAAGTCTCAGGGGAAGGGTCAGGACCACAAATCAATTACATGTAGAATTAAAAGGGAAAGTTGTAGTGGGGATAACCAGTAACAGCCCAGATTTTCGCTTGAATTACGATGGGCCAAAAGGGGAACCTTACTCTTGATGGGGTAACGAAGAGAGTATATATGAAGTTTTTTGAACACAATACTGCTGCCAAAGAACGTTTATCCCTTTAAAAGGGAAATTAGATCAAATAAAAAATGACCCAAAAGGGGATGAATAAAGGCTGAAATATCTACTGGGGCATAAGAAGGAAATTTTATGGGCGTATAAAAAGAGGCGAGGGTCATCTTATGAATCAGTTATTGACATTAAGAGGGACTTAAAAAAGGGATAAGAAAAGCAAAAAAGGGATATGAAATTAAAGTTGCTAGGTTTAAAAAACTAACCAAAAAGTTTTTTCAGGTTATAGAACAAAAGTAAAAGAGAAAAGATAGGTCCCCTTAAAAAAAACTATGGGCATTTATGACAAAGAGAATGAAAGTGTCGATTTTAAAAATTATTTTCTCTGGGTTTTACACGGAAGACACTAATAAAATTCCGGTAATTGATTTTTAAGGGGGATCAGAAGAAGATTTTTTATGAACTCCGTCATAGGAAATGGTTGGGGGAAGCGATAGATGAAGCAAATAAGTCACCGGGCCCTGATGAGGTTTTTTAAAGGGGTTTTAAAAAGGAATGAAAAAGGAAGTCTGTAAAACCATTAACAAATTTTTAATTTATCTTTTAAAAAAAGGGTGTAGTGTCTGATATGGGAAGTTTGTAATTAATTCCTATTTTTAAAACAGGGGACAAGTCTTTCCCGTAAATTTACCGCCCAAAACCCTGACCTTTTTGTGGGCAAATTACTAGAGTCAATTAAGCTGAGATTTAAAAGCCATCTCGAAAAGAAAAGCTTGATTAATGATACTCACATGGATCACAAGGGGCCCGGTTTGTCAATAATTTTTAACTTTCTTGTAAAGTTTTTTGAGGCTGTTGACCACGTAAAGAATTTGATATTATTTACTTAGTTTTTAGTAAGGCTTTTTGTAGAGTTCCGCCCAAAGATGTTGAAGAAAGTAGCAGATATGGATTGGGGGAAAGGGGTTTGCTCCGTGGATCGAATCATGGCTCAAAAGGAAGCAAAGATGCCAAAAATGGGTTTAAATCCGAGGGGGGATCAGTAAAAGGGGCGTTTCCCAGGGACAGTCTTGGGCCCGTTGTTTTTTATAATATGTATCAATGTCTTGATGAAGGGAATTACTATGATTGACAAATTCGCCGATGAACGAAAAGGGTGGGAAAATTTGATTCAAACGTAGATGTTGGGGAACTTAGGAGGTTTTAGACAAACTCTATCTTGGCGAAAAGTGGCAGATGCAGTTCAATGAGAAAATGAAGGGTTTCGAACCCGGGGAGGTCATAACCTGCATTTATAAGTTAAAAATGTAGAATTTAAACCATACAGATTGCGAAAAGGATTTGGGGGGTTATGGTTACAGCAACTTAAACCAAGACAGCAATGCCTAAGCGAGTAATAAGCAAATGTTTACGGGGATTTATATCAAGAAGTGTAAGCAACAGAAGTCCAGAGGTAACGCGTTTTACATCATTAGAAGGCTACCTAGATTTCATAAATTTGGTCTCCATATTACAAAATGGCTAAATTCTTTAAAGAAAACTTCGGGCGTAGGATGAAAAATTTAAATCATAGCATAAAAATCTTCCTTAGAAAAAGATTGAAGACTCTTAAGTTACATTCACTTTTTGATGAAAAATGAGGGGGGACCTGTCGAAGTGTTAAGTGGGATAGGTTTTAAAAAAGGGGATATTAAAAAGGTTTTGGGATTCTCTCAAGAGGAACCCGCGAAAAGGTTTTTAAATTAGATAAGTTTAGATTTAAAAGGACATAGGAAAGTTTTGGTTTGGGAAATAGGGTATTGGAGTGAACATCTCCTAGTTGGGTTTTTGAGGCGGGGACTTTGGTATTTAAAATTTTAGGTTGGATAAGTACATAAAGTGGGAGGGGTTGGATTTGAGTGGGGACTTGCACTCGGGGGCTTATTTTTGGGTAGGGCATTGAAGATGGGAGACACTTATGCAGATATGGGAATTTATGAATTTTTGAAAAAAAAAGTTGAAGAAAAACATTAGCAGTTTTGAATCTTATTCAGGGAAAATTTTCCCACCAATCTTAAAAATTTCAGTCCAATTACAAAAAAACAAGGGGGGGGGAGAATAAAGGTAATCAGCCCTAAAACCGGAGTCGAGTGTTCGCCCATAAATCTTGGAGAACACATCGATCCAGGTTTTAGGAATGATTTTCCCATTCTCCCCCTCCCCCTTACGCCCCCTCTTTTTTTGGACTGATGAACCCTGTGTGGCGAATTTTTTCCGAAAAAAGATTCCCATATGCGATAATGTCTCAATCTTTGCATATGGGGTCTTTATTCGGAAACTTTTGCCACACAGTGGCTTTATCAGTCCCCTAAAGAGGAAGATGAACATCAAAATGTATACAAACCCACAGGGTTTTAGGTAAGCAAATGCAACGTTAACAATTTTTTTTTCCGAAAGTTTTGCCCCAAAAGTAGGCTTCTTCAGTCGAAACAGAAAATAGGCAGGAACAGTAGAGATGTGAAGACGATGTAACATCCACACCCTTTTAGCGTAGAATTTAGGTTGTCAGTCCTCGCCTGGGAAGTTCAGTTCCAAGTCAGGAACTACTGAAGACAAAACGCAGTGCGGGGGACTTTTTTACTGCCGGGAAAGGGGAGGGCAGAGTAGGGTAGTAAGTGAGATGTGACCACTGAGAGGTCTGTCCTCTAGATCCCGCCCTTTCACTTGAAAAAACTTGTCCAAGGTGTTTTTTGTACCAAATGCCTGTGTTGCAGTGTCTGACAAGATGAACATCAAAATGGGATACAATACCGACAGGTTGTTGGTAAAACACATTCAACAGTTAGACAACTTTATTCCGAAACGTTTCGCCTCACAGTAGGTTCTTCAGCGAATAAGAAAAAGGGAGGAACAGTGAGATTGAAGACGATGTAATCAGTCCATCACCCTTTATCGTAGAATTTGAGGTTTTCGTCCCCCCCCTGGAGAAGTTTAGTCCTAGTCAGGAACTTTTGAAGATCAACGACAGTGCGGGGGACTTTTTTACTGTCGGGAAGGGGGAGGTGCAGAGTAGTGGAGTAGTAGTGAGAATGTGAACCCTGGAGGTCATGTCCCTCTCAATCCGCCCTTCCCTTGAAAAGCTTGTCCAAGGTGTTTTCTGTACCAAGATGCCATGTGTTGCAGGTCTGACAAGATGAACCAAAATGGAACAAAAACCCCGGTTGTTAGGTAAGACACATATGCAACGTTAGACAACTTTATTCCCAAAAGTTTCGCCTACACAGTAGGCTTCTTCGTCGAATACAGAAAATGGCGGAACAGTAGAGATTTTTGAAGACGTTTTAACATCCATCACCCTTTTTGGGCGTAGAATTTTTAGGTTTTCAGTCCCCCGGGCCCGGAAAGTTTAGTTCCAAGTCAGGAACTTTGAAGATAAGCGACGTGGGGACTTTAATACGTCGGGAAAGGGGAGGTGCAGAGTAGTGGTATAGTAGTGAGAAGTGACCACTGAGAGGTCATGTCCCCCTCAGACCCGCCCCTTTTCACTTGAAAAAAAAACTTGTAAGGGTTTTCTGTACCAAGAGCCATGTGTTGCAGTGTCTGACAAAATAACATCAAAATGGGATACAAAACCCACAGGTTTTAGGTAAGCACATATGCAAAGTTTAAAAACTTTATTTCCCAAACGTTTCGCCTACAAGTAGGCTTCTTATCGAATACAGAAATGGCAGGGGCATAAGGGTGTGAAGACGATGTAATCAGTCCTCACCCCTTTTAGTGTAGAATTTGAGGTTGTCAGCCCTCGGCCTGGAGAAGTTCATTCCATAGCAGGGGAAATATCTGAAGACAACGACAGTGCGGAGACTTAATATGCGGAAGGAAAAGGGCAGAGTGTGGGATAGTAGTGAAATGTGACCATGGAGGTTTTATGTCCCTCTCAGATCCCGCCCTTTTCACTTTGGTTTCCGGTTTTTTGTACCAAGGCCTTGTGTTGCAGTTTCAAATGAACTCAAATGGGTTTTCAAATCCGGGTTTTAGGGAAACCATTGAAAGTTCAACTTTACCGAAACGTTTTCGCCTCACAAGGGTTTTCAGTGAAAAAAAAAAGGCGGACTGAGAGGAAGACTTAATTTAGCCCTTTCCCTTTACTAAATTTGGGTTGCATTTTCCCTCGGCCTAGAAAGTCGCCCATGTCGGGCTACTGAAGTTACGACATGGGGGAATTTTAAAATTTCAGGGAGGGTGCAATATTAGTAAGGGGAGGACTGGGGGTTCATGTTTCCCTTCAGTCCGCCTTCTCCTGAAAGCTTTGTCCAAGGGGTTTTTTGAAAGTCCATTTTTGCAGTGTTACAAAAACTCAAAAGGGTTTCAATGAAGGTTTTTGGGAAACACTTTCAACATTGCAAACTTTACGAAAAACCCCTACAAAGGGTTTTCAGTGAAAAAAAAAGGGGGAGGAACTGAGAGGAAACTGAATCTCCCTTCCCCTTTACTAAATTTTATTTTCGCCCTCCCTGGAGAATTAGTTCCATGTCGGAACTTCAAAATAAACGACTGGGGGAAATTTAACTTCAAAAGGGAGGTGCAAATTTAGTAAGGGAGGACCCCTGGGGGTTAAAGTCCCCCCAAACCCCTCTCCCTAAACTTGTCCGGTTTTTCTTTTACCAAAAAGCCATGTGTTGCAGGGCTGAAAATGAACATCAAAATGGGTTTTCAAACCGCGGTTGTTAGGTAAGACACTTTCAACATGGCACTTTACGAAAAATTTGCCCCCAAGGGTTTTCAGTGAAACGAAAAAGGCAGGAAATTAGTGTAAACATTAAACCCTCCTCACCCTTGTAGTCGTGATTTGAGGGTTTTTCAAAGTTTCCCCGGCCGGAGAATCTTTCTAGTCAGGAACATTAAGATCAACAAAAGTCGGGGTTAAACTGTCGGAAGGAGAGGTGCAAGTTGGTGTTGTAAGTGGAAAGGGACCACTGAGATCATGGTTTTTTCCCCAGTCCAGCCCTTTCCCCTTTTGAAAACTTGCCCAAGGGTTTTTTTGTAAAGGCCTGGTTGGGGGACAAAAGAACTCAAAAAAGGTTACAATACCGACATTGTTATTGACAATATAAAGTTGCAATTTTATCCGAAAAGTTTCCCCACCAAGTACTTTTCAGCGAATACAAAAAATAAGGCAAGGTGTGGACGATTAATCGCCATCCTTGTTCTGATTTGGGTTGTAGTCCCCCGGTGGGAATTCATTAAGTTTTAGGAATATTTGGTCAACACAGTGCGGAACCTTTTTTACTGTGGAAAGGAAGGTGCAGAAAATGGAGTTAGTGGAAGTGACCCCCGAGAGGCATGCCCTCAGTCCCCCTTCTCATTAAAACTGTCCAATGTTTTTGTAAAGATCCATGTGTTGCAGTGTCTGACCAGAGAAATTTTAAAAGGGGGTACAAAACCCATTTTAGGAAACAATATGAAAAGTTAAAAACTTTTCCAAAAGTTTTCCCCCCCCCTCTTTTTTTATCGAATAAGAAAAATTTGGAGGAACGTGGGGAAAGTGAAACGGAATGTTATCCAACCCTTGTTTGTTAAATTTGAGGGGTTTCGTCCCCCGGGGGAGAATTCGTTCAAGTAGAACTATCTGAAGAAAAGGGCAGTCGGAAACTTTAATATGTCGGGAAAAAGGTGCAGGGTTGTAGTAGTTTGAAATGGAACTGAATATTCCCTCCAGCCAGCCCCCACTTAAAACTTGTCAGGTGTTTTCTGTCCAAATCCAGTTTGCATTTGAAAAGAACTAAGGAACAAATCCCAAGGTTGTTGGTAAAGGGAACATTGCAAAAGGTTAACAACTTTTTTCCGAAAGTTTCCCTAACAAGGCTTTTGGGCGAAACAGAAATCAGGAAAGTGGATTGAAGGGGGATGAATCGTCCATCACTTTATCTAAATTTTGGGTTTAGTCCCCCGGGCCTGGAGAATTCGTTCCTATAGGAACTTCTGAAGATCAAGCACAGGGGAGGGCTTTAATCTTTCAAAAAGGGGGGGGTTTTTGGGATGAGGAGAATGTGAGAAAGGGTAAAGTTTTCCCTTCAAAAGTTCTACTAAAAGCTTGTACCCGGTGTTTTTTGTACCAGACCATGTTTGGTTCGAAAAAACTTAAAGGTTTCAATAGAAGGTGTTAGGAAGACCCTATGCAACTTTTAACAACTTTTTCCGAAAGTTTCGCCCACGTGGTTTTTTAGTTTAAACGGGAAAATGGCAGGAAAAAAGTAAAAGGGAAGACGATTAATCGTCTCACCCTTGGGGTTTTGAAATTTTTGTATTCGGCAGGAGAAGTTCAGTTCCATAGTCAGGAATATCTAAACAACCTCGGAACTTTTATACTGTCGGAAGGAAGGGGGCAGAATGGGGTTTTAGTGAGAAGTGAACCCCGAGAGGCTGCCCCCAGGTCCCCCCTTCTCACTTAAAATTTCCCAATTTTCGACCAAAAGTTCCATGTGTTGCCCGGTCTGACAAGTGAACTCAAAAGGTAACAATAACGCAGGGTTGAAGAAAATTCAAAAAGTTAACACTTTATTTCCCAAACGTTTCGCCCAAAAAGTGGTTCCGTTTTGAAAAAGGAAAAATAGGCAAAACAGAGAAAATGTAAGACGATGTAACACCCTCACCCCGTAGCGTAAATTTTTTTCATCCTCGGCTGGAGAAGTTCAAAATTCCATAAGGGAAATCTGAAGTCAACCATGCGGAAACTTTATACTTTTCGGAAAAGGGTGGAAAATTTTTTTAAGTGGAGAAAAATGACCCTAGGGCAGCCCTCTCAGTTTCCCCCCTTTTTATGTTCTGCCTATTTTCTTATTCCGGAAACTCGGTACCGAAAAGTTGGTAAATTGCTAAACTTTGGCATATGTGTCAAATAACAACTGGGAGTTAATTTTTTTTGTTCATTTGCGGGAAAAATAAAAAAACAGGCATCTTGTACAAAACCGGAAATTTTTCAAAAAAGAAGGGTGGTCTGGGGGTGACCTCTAGTGGTCACATTCTCATACATACCATTTTGCACCTTCCTTTTGCAGTTTAAATCCCGCCTGGTCGCTTTCTTCAATAGTTCCCCACTATGAAACTGAACCCTTTCCACCAGACTGAAAAACCTCAAATTCCCGACTCCAGGGGGAGGGGTTAATCTCTTAACATCTTCTTTCCCCTATTTTTGTATTAATGAAAAACCCCCTGTTTTGGGGAAAACTTTCAAATAAGTTGTCTTTTTGCAATTGCTTCCTAAAATTTTTGGGTTTTTAACCATTTTTTGGGTTCACTTGTCGACACTGAACACCCTGGAAATTTCAGAAAACCCTTGGAAAGTTTTAAGTGAGGGGTGGATAGAGGGACATGACCCCCTTCGTGGTCAATTTTCCACTACTTTCTACCCTCTCTGACCTCCCCTCCGACGTTTTAAACTCCAGGATTGGGAGGGTTTTGTTAGGGTTCCAGTATAGCCGGAAAACTAAAATTACACTGAAAAGCCGTAAAAAGTTACATAAATGTCGAGCGAGGCAAATTCAGGAAATTAATTCCAGGTAATTTGAATCTTTGTGTGTGTGTGCGTGCGTGTGTGTGTGTACTCAGCTATAAGTGAGTGCAGGGGTTCGATGCTCAGTTCATAGCCATACCAGGAGTGTGTGTGTGCACTTACCTATTTGTGGTTGCAGGGGTTAAATCACAGCTCCTGGCTCCGCCTTTTTGCTGGTCCCTACTAGGTTCACTCTCTACTCCATGACCCTTATCGTACCTCTTCCTGACAACTCTATGACTGAAGAAATACTACCTAACATCCCTGTGACTCATCTGAGTTTTTAACTTCCAGTGACCCCTTGTTGCTGTGACCCATCTCTTAATCATCCTGTCTCTATCCACCATGTCAATTCCATGTAATATTTTATATGTTACAATATCCCTACTGTCCTCTAGCATCATCAGGGAGAGATCCCTTAACCTCTTCTCACAGGAGAAGTTAAGGGATCAGTTTTGCAAACTTTTGCACTTTCTTTAATTTCTTGACGTGTTTGACCAGTTGTGGGTTCCAAACTGGTGCTGCGTACTCCAGTATGGGCCTGACGTACACGATGTACAGTGTCGTGAATGACTCCTTACTTAGATATAGGAACGCTCTTCTTAGGTTTGCAGCAGTTATATGGTTGATGTGCGCCTCGGGAGATATGATCGGTGTTGTACTCACCTCAGGATCCCTTTCCTTGACTGAGGTTTGCAGTTTTTGGCCACCTAGACTGTACTGTATCTTCGGTCTTCTATGATCTTCCCCAATCTCCATGACTTTGCATTTGGTGGGGTTAAACTCCAGATCCCTTTGTAGTCCTACCTGATCCTTATCCACTTAAATTCTCCGCATTAGCTTTACATCCCTTCCATCATGTCATTCACGTATACAAGAAACAGTACCGACCCTAGGACTGATCCTTGTGGAACCCCGCTCATCACAGGCGCCCACTCTGATTCCTCGTGACGTACCATCACTCGCTATTTCTTTCCTGTCAGGTAGTCTCTGAACCATTGCAGTGCCTTTTCTGTTATTCATGTCTGCTCCTCTAGTTTTTACACTAATCTCTTGTGCAGAACTGTGTCGTGAGCCTTCTTAAAATACAAGAAAAGAACATAAGAATGTAGGAACACTGCAGAAGGCCTACTGGCCCATGCAAGACAGGTCCTTATCAAAACGACCTCTACCTTAAGCTACCCAAGAAAAAACTGACTGAGTTGTTATTGCGACTGAGTTGATGTACCATACCTTCAGCTTCTTTTCCAGTACAGTGTTCTGGGAGGAGTTTGTGGAGGTTGAGGGAGTTGAAGACCTGGCAGGATATTATGGGAGGCTGTTGTGAAGGTGGAGTTTGTGGTATGTGTGTGTGTGTGTGTGTGTGTGTGTGTGTGTGTGTGTGTGTGTGTGTGTGTGTGTGTGTGTGTGTGGTGTGTACTCACCTAATTGTACTCACCTAATTGTGGTTGCAGGGGTCGAGACTCGGCTCCTGGCCCGGCCTCTTCACTGATCGCTACTAGGTCCTCTCCCTCTGCTTCCTGAGCTTTGTCATACCTCTTCTTAAAACTGTGTGTGTGAGTGTGTGTGTACTCACCTAGTTGTACTCACCTAGTTGAGGTTGCGGGGGTCGAGTCCGAGCTCCTGGCCCCGCCTCTTCACTGTGTGTGTGTGTGTGTGTGTGTGTGTGTGTGTGTGTTTATCAAGAAAAAAGATCGAGCACATTAATAGCAAAGGGAATTAAATAGGACACAAACAACACTAGTAAATATCAATGTAATCGTTACACAGATTTTTGACACAACTTCAGAAAAGACAATTTGTTCTTCTGTTGAGAATTTGTTCTAATGTGATGAAATTAACGTTAGTTTTTACGGTAAAATAATTTCGCATGTATCTGCTAGTGAATATATAAATGTATATAAATGCTAGTGTATATATGTGTATATAAATGCTAGTTACGAAATGCTAGTAAATATAAAAATGTATACAAATGTGTATTAATGGTAGTTAATATAAAAATGCTATAAATGTATATAAATTCTAGTGAAAATATAAATGTATATAAAAATTCCTCCACGGAAACAAGTGGATTATATCAAGAGAAAAATTGAGGCGTAACCTGGACTCTTAAGTGAAGGAAGACGGCTTTGTCCACTACTGTGTCCACTACTGTGTCCACTACTGTGTCCACTACTGTGTCCACTACTGTGTCCACTACTGTGTCCACTACTGTGTCCACTACTGTGTCCACTACTGTGTCCACTACTGTGTCCACTTGTGTCCACTACTGTGTCACTACTGTGTCCACTACTGTGTCCACTACTGTGTCCACTACTGTGTCCACTACTGTGTCCACTACTGTGTCCACTGTGTCCACTACTGTGTTCACTACTGTGTCCACTACTGTGTCCACTACTGTGTCCACTACGTGGTCCACTACTGTGTCCACTACTGTGTCCACTACTGTGTCCACTACTGTGTCCACTACTGTGTCCACTACTGTGTCCACTGTGTCCACTACTGTGTCCACTACTGTGTCCACTGTGTCCACTACTGTGTCCACTGTGTCCACTACTGTGTCCACTACTG
>NW_026464370.1:0-13591 GCF_026875155.1 Cherax quadricarinatus
AATTTATAATGACTATACACCTAAAATGGCTTCACAGGGGGGTTTTGTTTTTGCATATGTCAAGAGAAAAGTTATAACTACAGGCCACATATTTAAACTCACCATGTAATCTGCATCACTGATAATGGATATAGTAGGAGAGAATCACACACCATGTGTTGGCGCCCATGACACACACCAAACTGTTGTTGTTGTTAAGGCCCCAAGAGGTGGTGCAGTATTATCCTGCTGCTGCTCCCCCACAGGACCAGTATCACTACAATACCTTCAAGCCCTTTCTACCTCAATCTTGCTACCCTCTACCCCTGCACTATCCCCTGCCCCACTGTTTTCTGTAACCTACTGATCATCCCTTCCCCCTTCTGCCACCCAGTACACTTGCTTCCTTCCCTACCCTGCAGCGCTATATAGCCCTTGGGGCTTAGCGCTTCTTTTTAATTATAATCGAATCGCCAGCCCATCCTACGTTGGAACATCTTTTGGTCTAAACTTCTAAATGCCAGTGCCAATCTCCTGATGATGTTACTTCATTACCTTCGTTACCTTCCCATGTCATGCACTCCCTCTCCACACTCAGTTTTGGACCACACAATAGACTAAATTCTTTACTTTAAGACCGACTTCTTCTACTACCTATCTTTCCGACCATAGTATTGGCAAAGCACTCCTATGCCATGTTGGTAGAGATATTTCCTCTCATGCTCTTGAGAGTGGTATGCACATCATCACAGTCCAGAATGCTACCCAATCTCATGATCTTTCTCTTTCACATATCGATACTATTCCTATCACTATCGAAAAACATTATTCCCTCAATTCTTGTAGTGGTACTGTTATTCTGCCCCATAACCATAGTCCAACAGAATTTCCAGACATGTGGCAGCGACATTCTCAAACAACAGGAACTCTAAGATCTCTCAATTCTCAAGGTAGACACTTATGTTCTTCCTGCCCACGGCAGAGAAGATACCCTTGCAATGTGGCTCATTTAACTTTGACAGCCATGAACTCCCATCCTCTATGTAGCAGGACATTGGTTACAAGTTCGAAAGGTGATCCCTACACTGCAACAGTGTAGAAATTGCTAGAGATTTGCCACCCAGCAAAATATTGCAGATCTTTAGTCATATGCCCAGTCTGTGGTGCCGATGACCATTCTAACACATCTCGCAGTCGACCTCTCTTGACTCAATTGTCATGAGGCTCACCCTTCATACTCTTGCCATTGCCAGGTCTTCTTAAATGAGCGGGAAATTCATTGCCTCAAAGTGGCAGAAGGTCTCCCTTTTACTATGGCAGTTTCTCATCTCCACCTCCAAGGGAGACTACCCGGTGTTTTTTATTCTCGTGTTTCAAAACGTCCCCCCACTTTTGGGGTCCCATCTTCTGCAGCCTCCTCTGTGGTTGCCAGTCCCATAGTCACTCCTGTGTCTAATTCTTTTGCTGTTCTGAGCTCAGACGTCCCTACTTCAACACCTCAGTCTGTTCTCACTTCTTCGTGTTCTCCCTCACAAATCCCGGTATTGACAAGACCTCATATAACACCTTCCAATCGTCCCTCTGCTTCTCAGAAGTCCAAAAAATCTCCTTTAACCCCTCCTTTCCTTCTTCCATCTCCACATTTTACCTTCCCGGTCTCTGTACCTTGGTCTTCCCCTTTCACTGGCTCTGTTACAAGTGTAGAGGTTCATCCTCCTCCTTGTAATGTGGCCTTCCCCCCATGTCCCCTCCCAAATTTCTTCCTCTTCTGCCACCTCCCAGGTTTCTGCCTTTTTCTGTCCCCCTCCCTCATTCTCCAGTTCCCTCCACCCTTTCACTCCCCCTACCTTGGTACAGTCCATTACAGTTCCGATCTTTAATCAAACTCCTCCTCCTTCCATCTCCAATATTATCTCCCATATGCATCTCTGAACTCCAAAACACTTGAAGCAATCTCTGAATATATTGCAGAGACCAAACCATCAATGGACACTGATCCACCCTCTGTTCCTTCTCTTTCCTCTTCTCCATCTGCGCAACTCCTTTCTTCACAGTGCAACCGTTTCCTTTGCTGCTTGAAAAGTTTTCCACTGCCACTGCATGTGGACTTTCTAATCCCTCTAGTCCGTAAGTACCCTTACCTGTGGATTCCTTATATCTTTACGTTGCCAATCATGGCCTATTTACAGTGGGATATACGCGGCCTCAGGGGTAATCGGGGTGAGCTTCAGACGTTGCTCTCCCAATTTTCCCCTGTTTTTGTTTGCTTACAAGAACCAAAATTACACTCTGCTGTTTATCTATCCCATCTCAGGCTATAATTTATTTATTCTTCGGATCCTTTTCCTGATGGGACCTTTAACGAAAGTGCCCTTCTATTATGCACTGATATTCCGTACCATCAGGTATTTGTTAAAACTTCGCTGCATTACACTACAGCTCGTATCTACCTGCATAAGTGGTATACATTCTGTTTGTAATCTCTCTCCCTTCTCAAGCATTATCTATTCTGGATATTGCCTTTCTTGTTTCGTCATTTCCACCACCACTTCTGTTACTTGGTGATTTAATGCCCATCATTTCCTCTTGGGGGTCCCACTGTGATTCCTGTGGCATTCAGCTAGAGGCTTTTCTTACTTCCTACCCCCTCCATGTTTTAAATACAGGTACTCACACCCATTTTGATCCTCGGACTCATACTATCTCTTGCATCAATCACTCAGTCTGCTCTTCCTCTGCCGCACTAGACTTCACCTGGTCTGTTCTCCCGGCTTTACATGACAGTGATCATTTTCCAACCATTCTTACTTCCCCTTCATATTCACCACTCTTCGTAACCCACGCTGGCAATTTGATCGAGCAAATTGGGACCTTTACTCACAGCTAACTGTTTTTAGTGAGTCTCCTTCTTCGTCCTCCATTGATGAGCTTTTACACCTCTTCTCGTCCTCAGTTTTAACCACAGCATCTCATTCTATACCCCAAACCTCGGGCAAACGTTCTCAGAAATGCGTGCCTTGGTGGTCTCCTGCTTGTGCTCGTGCAGTATGTTTGAAGCGCGCTGTTTGGGGCAGGTACCGGTATAATAGAACCACTGAGAGACTTTGATTTTAAGCAGAAGAGTGCGATCGCTCACAGTGTCATCCGTGATGCTAAACGCACTTGCTGGCGAGATTATGCCTCCATCACCTCTGTGTCCTCTATGAGTGCAGTCTGGAAAAAGTAAAAGAAATTAAGTGTAAATGTTCTCCTGACCCAGCTCCTGTTTTGCAGGTTGCTGGTGTTGATATAGCAAACCCTCTTGACGTTGCCATTGAAATTGGCAATCATCTGATCCATACTTCTCTTGGGCTCCATCTCTGCCCCTCGTTTCTTTCCTCAAAGTCTGCTATAGAGTTAGCACCCTTGGACTTTTCTTCTCTCAGAGAAGAACAGTATAATGTTCCTTTTACACATCAGGAACTGGAGGCAACACTCTCAGCTTGCCAATCATCGACAGCTGGGCCCGACGACATTCATATTCTTTTGTTACATTTACATCAGTCAGCCCTTGCTGACTTATGCCTTTTCAATTTTATTTGGTCACAAGGAGTTCTTCCACAGCTGTGGAAATCTGCCATTGTTCTCCCTTTCTGCAAACCGGGTACTGCGAGACATGAAGCCTCCCACTATCGTCCCATCGCTCTTACCAGTGCAGTTTGCAAAGTGATGGAATGTCTGGTAAATAGATGTTTAATGTGGTATTTAGAGACACACAACAGTCTCTCCACTCGTTCCCCTCAGGGAAGGTTCCTTGATGTTGGTGAGGGGTTCTTGATTTAGGGAATTGGATCTGTGTTCCAGTTCCCCGAATTAAGCCTGAATGATTTCCACATCCACCCAGGTGCTGTATAATCCTATGGGTTTAATGCTTCCCCCTTGATTATAATAATAATAATAATAATAATAATAATAATAATAATAATAATAATAATAATAATAATAGTAATAATAATAATAATAATAATAATCTCTACTCGTCAACATGGTTTTCATAAGTGCCATTCTATAATAGACCCCTTACTACGTTTGGATACTTATGTTCGTAATGCCTTTGCGAATAACCACTCAGTTATTGCCATATTTTTTGACCTTGAAAAGGCATATAACACATCTTAGAGGTATAATATTTTGGCCCAAGCCCACTCCTTAGACCTCCAATGTAATCTACCATCTTTCCTAAAGAACTTTTTAACTGACATACATTTCCATGTTCGAGTTAACAATGTGCTCTCCCCGGACTTGTCCAAGCCCATAATGCTCTGCATGCAAGGGGCTTTGGCATGCTGCACTTAACTGTATTCTATTGTACTTCTCTGTATCATGTTCAAATTAATAAATAAATAAAATAAGCTGAAGGTGTCCCTCAGGGATGCGTTCCGAGCACAACACTTTTTCCCCTTGCTATAAATGATTTGGCCTCTGTTCTTCCATCCAATATTTAGTCATCACTCTATGTAGATGACTGCTATTGCTTGCACAGGTGCTGGTTGTCACCTCATCACAGTTTCTCTCCAGCATGCAGTTGACCGTGTTTCCAAATGGGTCACCATGCATGGGTTTAAATTTTCCAGTACAAAAACTCGCCAAATTGCTTTCACTAGATGCTCTGTCTTCTCCGATCATCCTTTGTACCTCTATGGCTCCCATATCCCTGAACGTGATAATCAGATTTCTTGGCCTTCTCTTTGACCGTAGGTTATCCTGGAAACCCCACATTACCTCTCTAAAGTCAACTTGTCACAGCCTGCTGAACCTTCTTAAAACCCTTGCTCATCTTTCATGGGAAGCTGATCATCGAACTCTCCTTCGCCTGCATTCAGCCCTCATCGAAACTGGATTATGGTGACCAGATCTGTTCATCGGCCTCTCCTGCTACTCTCTCTAGCCTTAATCCTATCCATCACCAAGGATTGTGTTTATGTCTTGGTGCTCTTCACTCTTCCCCTGTTGAGAGACTCTATGCAGAAGTGAATGTTCCATCCTTGTCTGATCGGCGTGATGCCCATTGCCTTCGCTACTTTGCTCGTTCTCACAATCTCCACAATCCTTCCATTTATAGAATGGTCACTGATGTTAGTAGACATTCTTTATTTGTTTGCTGCCCCTGTTTGCTCCATCCCTTCTCTCTTTGCCTACATTTGCTCTTGTCTTCCCTTCAGTTTACCGCCTTTATATGTTTCATGTAGCATCTCACTTTTCCCTACCCCCCTGGGAAGTTCCAGCTGTTCGGGTCTGTGCCTTCTCACTTCCTTGCTCGAAAGACCAACTGTCTATGGTGGCTTCCTGCTGTCTTTTTCTTCCGCTTCCACTCTCATTCTCATGCCATCGCAGTGTACACAGATGGCTCTAAATCTTCTCATGGCGTCGGATTCGCAGCAGTGTTTCCGGACAGTGTCGTGCAAGGGCATTTACTATCTTCGGCTAGTATTTTTACTGCTGAATTGTATGCCATTCTTGCAGCACTTATTCCTATCGCATCTATGCTTGTTTCATCACTTGTGGTTGTCTCAGACTCCCTTAGTGCTGTACAGGCTATACGGAAATTTGATACGCCTCACCCCCTAGTTCTCTGTATCCAACTTTGGCTCTGCTGTATCTCTACCAAGCATAAAGATATTGTATTTTGTTGGGTTCCTGGTCATGTTGATGTACAGGGCAATGAACAGGCAGACACTGCTCTGTGGTCAGTAGTACATGATGTACCAATTTCATATAGAGGTGTTCCATTTCTGGACTATTTTGCTGTAATAGCTACCCACCCTCACTCCCATTGGCAACAATGTTGGTCTGCTCTGCTCAATAACAAACTTTGTTCTATTAAACCAAGTATAGTTTACTGGCCGTCTTCTTGTCACCAGTGTTGAGGTTGGGAGACTACTCTCTCCCGCCTTTGCGTTGGCCACACTCGTCTTACTCATGGGTATCTCATGGAGAGGTGCCCTGCTCCTCTCTGTGAAAATTGTCAGGTTCCATTATTGGTCAGCCACATTCTGTTAGACTGCCCACTTTATCAATGAGCACGCAATTTACCTCCAACGTCGTCTTCACTCTTCTGCTCTCTCTTTACCTTCCCTTCTCGCTGATGGACGCACCTTTCATCCAGATTCTCTCATTGACTTTTGCCAACAACTGACCTACTCCACAAACTCTGATGATGATCCCTTCAGCTCTTTCTACCTCAATCTCTTGCTACCCTGTACCCCCTCACTATTCCCTGCCCCACTGTTTTATGTAACCTCCTAATCATCCTTTCCCCCTTCTGCTGCCCAATACCCTCGCTTTCTTCCCTACCCTGCAGCACTGTATAGCCCTTGTGGCTTAGCATTTCTTTTTGATTATAATAATTTTCACAAAAATCAAATATACTATAACACATGATATTTCATTCACATGAAAAACCATATCACTGTTTAACCCTTTAAAGGGTTTTAGTCACTTACAAGTACATCATTTCAGCCAGGGTTGGTCACGTACTTGTAGGCCTAAATTCTAGTGTCTTCAAATCTGGGGGAAGAACACTGGCAGGCCTACATAGGAAAGAATGGGTCTGTGTGGTCAGTGTGCACAATATAAAAAAATCCTGCATCACACAGTGCATAATGAGAAAAAAAGACTGTGAAAATTTGCCTGGACTGCCTCCATGTGAGTTGTCTACCCTGGCAAGCTCTGTTGACATCGAGCCCTGAGGTCGGTACCTCAGCCTCATGAGTGGCTTATAGGATAGATTTTCATAAATGACTGATTTTGCAAGAAACCTTGCCTGCATGCACGTGAAAAGTACTAACTTACTTGGTGTTAGTAAATCTATTCTGGTCTTCAACCTCCCTAAGCTTAGCCCATGGACTTCCTCTCAGAACCACGTGCAACCGGGAGCCGTAATTCCTGCAATATTCAATCGTTATTAGTGACCTGCCTGCACCTCAGAAATTCCTGTTTCCCAGGGGGTGTGTATCCCCTAGACGACTATGCAGAAATGGACACTAGCTTATAGGCTGAGAAGAGACCACCAGTACATACTGGTCATGAACTGCCGGGTGCACAAAGGGGCCCACAGCTCAACTCACCCACAATTTTCCCCAGATGCTGGCCAGAATCAAATGGTAAAAAGGGGTGTCTTGTCTTACTGTATGGGCCTGACAGAGGAGGACATCTACGGTATGTCGAGGTGCTTCCACCAGATTTCCCCAGGTCTAGTATGTGAAGACACGTGGGGCGCCACCTGCTGATCACGGCACTTGTTGCTCAGATGGTGTCTAGCCTTAGAAGGAAGCGCTGGGTCTCGAGACCCCCCCCTCATCGTTCAAACTTGGGCTGCCAGTTCTCCCTAGCTAACATAACCTATTTTTTGCCTACATTCGGCCTTTTTACTACCTACTTTAAAGGGTTTTTTAGGTCTACATTATATTACATCCCAGTTGCCTAAATAATCCTAATTTTAGTAAGGGCCCTAAAACAGTGTGTTTTCCCCCATTGGACTTCTAGGACCAAATAAGTTCCAACCTGTGTTTTAGGTTTAAAGCAGCAACTTTCTAGCATATTTTTGTATGGTATTTATGGTTGTATTCTCGTTTCCTTGGTCCCATTTCCTCTTCAAGGAGGGCTCCTTGGTGGGGTTTGAAGAGGCTTTTGGTCTGAGGAATTAGACCTGTTGGTTTTCCTTCCTCAACAACTTAATTCCCCCCATTCCCCATTCCCTATCCTATCCCCCTTTTCCCTTTCCTCCTCTTCCTTCCCCATCCCTCCCTTATCCCCTTTCTCTTTTTGGCCTTTGGGATTCTTCCCACAGGCACACTGGTAAGATAAGATAAGATAAGATAAGATTTCGTTCGGATTTTTAACCCGGAGGGTTAGCCACCCAGGATAACCCAAGAAAGTCAGTGCGTCGTCTAGGACTGTCTAACTTATTTCCATTGGGGTCCTCAATCTTGTCCCCCAGGATGCGACCCACACCAGTCGACTAACACCCAGGTACCTATTTGCTGCTAGGTGAACAGGACAACAGGTGTAAGGAAACGTGTCGAAATGTTTCCACCCGCCGGGAATCGAACCCGGGCTCTCCGTGTGTGAAGCGGGAGCTTTAGCCACCAGACCACCGGGCCACCACCACCAGACCACCAGGTGGCTGAAGGAGGTATGCTTTGTGGTGGATATCCAGCCTCCCTCTCTTTTGTGCACTGGGGTAGCTCGACATGTTTGAGGTTGCTATCCTGGATTGCTGATTTACTAGCATGAAGGGTAGGGTATGGCATGGGTTCCATGTTGCATCTGCACTACTTGCAGTGCTGAGGTCCTCTTGGGTGCAGAGGGTGATTTCTGGCACCTAGTGTGCTCTCTCTGAAATCTGAACCAAGATGCCCTCTCTTGAGCAACTTTACCAGCAGCTGAGAGAAGAGCTCAGGGTTGCTAAGCTGGAGATACGGCGATTAACGGAGTGCTCTCTCTGAAATGTGAACCAGGATGCCCTCTCTTGAGCAACTTTACCAGCAGCTGAGAGAAGAGCTCAGAGTTGCTAAGCTGGAGATACGGCGATTAACGGAGGAGAGCAAGAGGATTCGTAGTAATCCTCCTGTTGTGAGTCCCCAGGTTAAGAGGGGAGCTTGGTCAGTGGCCGGGCAACATGGAACCAAGCTGAGGATCAAGAAAACGCTTGGAGAGGCAGAAACAACAAGAAACCAGAAGACTACCGGGAAACTTTCAACCCATTCCGTGCTACCGACAAAGTTTACTGGAATCCCAAAAAGAGCCCCAAAGGAAGCTTGGCAGATGAGTGAGACACCCCTAGAAAACCCAACGAAGCCATCGGCAACGTCTTGAAAATCCCCAAGTGGTTATGCCCTGAGGAATGTGAGTCGACTAGGGACCATCCGAAAGACGCGCCAAGGAAGGTAAAAAACATTGTTTGTTTTGGGGTACCCAAATTGGGCCATGGATGGGCATTTTTTAAAGGGATGGGGAGTAGGAGGCGAGAAGTTTTTTCCGGGACGGGATGAAGGATATTTTAGCCACTGAATGACACATGAGAGGAAGGGGAGCAACCCTTTATTTCTCTCGGAGGAAACGATGTTTTGGCAACGTAGGAGTGAGGACCTGATAAGGGGGTATAGGTCATGTAGAGAAAAATTAGGAGAAAGGTGGGAAACCGTAAAATTTTGCATTCCCAAGGGAGAGGATTTGGGAAATGAAGGTTATCCAGAGCAATTGGTGTAAATTGCTGGCTGGACAAATACGTAAGGAAAATGCGGTAACATTCATTACAACTGGGCCTCTTCTATTGCAAAAATGACATGTATGCCAGGGAAGGGGTTCACTTATCAGGCTGGGGTGGGAGCATTTTTGCAAAAATGGGGGAGCTGTTAGGTCTTTAACTAGGAATATTAGGGAGGGTTTTGCAGGAAAACGTAAATTGCAGGTAGTAATTAGTACAGGAGAATAGTAATAGGAAAAAAATGGGGTGGATTTTGGGAAACCCAATGGCACTAATTGACAAGGACAAAAATAGGTTTAGTGGAAAAACAAAAGGGAGCGGGAAGGTAAGACAGGGGAGGTCTTTAAATATTATTACAAAAATAGTCCAGTGCTGGGAATAAGATGGCGAGTCGAGACTAGTTCTAGTGCGGTAACTTGTGTATTTGCCAAAAATGAACTTTTTTAAATTTAAAAAGTCAGAAAATCCCTGCAGAATGCCATTCAGGGTTTTTTAAAATGTTCCAAGTAGATAGAATGTGGGGAAAGGGGAGGGGGGGGTGGCTTTGTATGTCCAGATCGTTTGAACTATTGCATAAAAAGGGGGATTAAGTCTGAAGTAACACATACAGAGTTTTTGGAAAGAATTTTCAGGGGGCAGAAAAATTTAATTTTGGGTGTGATATACCACCCCCCAATTTTAGATAGGGCCCCAGGGGAGACTACAAACGGGAAAAAATTTTTAGGGCCAAAAGGGCATGATAATGTAGTAATTCTAGGAAACTTAAATTTTAGTCATATTGAGGGAATTTTCTTGACTGGGGAATTTTGAATCATCACTTCTTAAAGTTGTTCAGGGTTTTTTTTAAGAACATAAGAACGAAGGAACACTGCAGAAGGCCTACGGCCCATGCGGGCAAGTCCAATTTTTCCCACCGGCCTTAAACCCTGCACCCAACCCAGTCTTTTAGGTCCATTTTACTTTAAAGGGGGAAACGGCAACCCCTGGAGCACAAGCTTTCAGGGCTAAATCACACCCACCCACATCACCAGTATTTATCCCAACCATTTTAAAAACTACACAACGTTCTGGCCCCTAAACTTACTGGGGTTTTTTTACCATCCACAACTCTATACCAAACTACTTCCTTATCCTTTCCCAATTGAATTTTCCAAATTAAAACCCCTTGCTGCGAGTCTGTCTAGGTAGATATTTTTACACCTATTTTTCATCCCCCTTTTTTAATTTTTTGTCTTCCATTTTACACCCAATCAACCCCCCCCCCTTTTATCTTTCTAGAGGTGCAGTTTCAGGGCCCCTTTTCTACCCCATAGGGAAGGTTTTTGATACATGGGATCAACTTTTTCATCCTCCCTTTTACATTTTCCCGAGAATTTATATCCCTTCTGTAATTTCGGTGACCAAAAAATGTGCAGCAAATCTAAAGAGGCCTAACAAAGGGTGTATGATTGAAAAACAATGAGGACTCCTATTTTTTAGCTTTTGATAGACCAAAGGGTTTTATTAGCTTTTTTGCGAAAACTTATGCATGTTGTCTTGGTTTCAATTTTTCCCAACCAAACTCCCAAATCTTTTTCGCATCCGTAATATAAGATCTACATTATTTAGTTTATATGTGGCATGTTTTTGTCCCGCCAAAAATTTTAAAATTTGCATTTGTCTATATTAAAATGATCTGCCCCTTCTCCCACCCCCGCATTGCTATTCAAATCTTTCCTGGGTGCTCGAATTCCTCGTCAGAAGAAATTTGACGGCCCATTTGGTGTCACGGAAACGCCGATGTCGCTCTTTATGCCCTACTAGTCGTTTATTTAATTGTGAACAGCAGGGGGCCCACACTGCCCCCTGGGGAAACACCGTCGTGACGTTTCCCCCATCTGATTTCTCCCCATTTAGCAAACTCTCTGCTGCTATTTGTCAACCATGCCTCTACCGGGAAAAAAATTTCTCCCCCTATTCATTTGCTTTAATTTTCCTAAAGCCCTGATGTGGGACCCTGTCAAAAGCCTTACTGAAGCCAAAAAACAATATCATTTTTCTTTTAAAATGAATCTACCTCCTCAAATACCTTTAGTGAAAAAATTTAATTAAATTCGTAAGCGGGAACCCCCCTTTGAAAAACCATCTGAGATTCGTTGATTAATTTAGCTTTTCAAGGTGGTACGAATGCCTGGGAATTATGTTTCCCAAAATTTTCCCCAATGGATTAGGCTTTTTGGGCTATAGTCGAACAAAGGGGACCGTCACCTTTTTAAAAAAGGGGTATCACATTTCCTTTTTCCCACTTATCTGGCCCATGCCATTTGTAGTATATGTTGAAAAGTTAGCCAAAGGTTGCAAGCTCCCTTTTAATTCCTTTAGAACCCCTTGCATACGTTATGGGGGCCCCTGGGGATTTTTGGGTTTTAAATTTTATCATTTCCCTAAGGACCATTACTTGTGACCCTAATGTGCACGTTTTTTTACGTCCTTTTCTACAAATTTATCATTACTGGAATATCGTGGTACCCCTGTTAAAAAACTGGAGGGAAGTAGTGTTAAAAATTCTACACATTTCCTTATCACTTCGGAGCTGACCCGAGGAACTTTTGAGTGGGCCCATCTTGTCCCCGATTTACTTTTGATACCTGAAAGAATCCTTTTGGGTTATCTTTTGATTTCTTGCAACTTTAACCCATAACTCTTTTTTTCTTTTTTAATTTCCCTTTTTTTTTTTTTCTTTTAAGAAAATACGTTTCTCAATTGCCCCCCTCTCCTTTTTGATTTGCCTATATGCCTCTCTTTGGGCCAATCAATATTTTAACTTTGTTTTATCCATTTAGATCATTTTTTTTTTGATCTGATTTCCCTATTTGAACATAATTTTTGAGGCAGCAGAACATGCCCCGGAAACATCAACGGCAAAAATCACCACCTACCCGACCCTTAGTCAGGTCATTCAGTTCAGCCCACCTAATAATTTTTCAGTCCATGAAAACAGCCAAACGAAAGTCGGGGGCGGGGATTTATTGCCATTATTAGGGGGGAATTCCCTGATATATTAAAAATGAGTGATTTGTACACTTTTCCCCCCAAACTCATATTAACCTCAAGATTTTAATTTTGTTTCCCTACGCAAAAACCAAGTCAAGGAGGGTTTTTTTTACAAACCCACAAGGGGTAATAACTGCTTGATTGTTCTGGCAAACAATGAATCCCCTTTTTAATAATTTTGAATATCAGAGAACTGGGGCTAGCGACCACAAATCAAATTTTAAATTTTGCATTGAAAGAAGTACGATAAATAGGGGTAAAACTCAGTAACGCCAATTTTTTTTTAGCATTTCAAATGGGCTTAGAGAAAACCTTATCATGTTGATGGGGGAACGAAGAGAATATCAAAATGACAATTTTTTTCTGAACCTATCAGGGGCTCAAAAAAACGTTTACATTATAAAAAATTAGATAAAATAAAAATGACCAAAATGGATGAATAATGGTTGAAATTTTAACTAGGGCATAAAAGGAAATTTAAAAGGCATATCAAAAATGGGGGCATCTTTGATCTTTAAATGACATTAAAGGGGGGAAATTTAAAAAAGGGGATAAAAAAGCTAAAGGGACTATGAAATTTTAAAATTGCTAGGGGGTCTAAAACAACCAAAAAGTTTTTTTCAGGGCTATAGAACAAAAGTCAAGATAAATAGGGCCCCTTAGAAATAACATGGGGATCTACTGCAAGGAATGAAATGTGCTCGATTTTAAAAAATTATTTTTTCTCGGTTTTTACCAGGGAAGACACTAACAATATTCCGAAATTTAATTTTTTAAATAACAAAAAGGCCAATACCGGGGGTTTTGCATTGATTAATTTATCTTTTCGGATTAAAACATTTTGACTACTACTACTACTACTACACTACTACACTACTAACTACTCACTACTACTACACGCACTACTACTACTACTCACCCCCACCTCTTCCCGCCTAATATGCCCTCCGCTCCACCTCGTTACGCACACACTTTAATTCATTAACCACAGCTCCCTCGACGATCGACTCGCCTCTCTAATTACCCGTGTTGAGTGTACTATCCTCAAGTGGGGGTAAATAAACTTTTGCTTCACTTCAGGATTGGTGCGTCGGGGGTTTCCTACCCCAAAGGGGAGGAAGCCCCCCTTGCACTCCTGTTGCTATCTGTAGCCTCCACGCTCCAACTGTGCGTGTAGTCTACACGCTATACAGCCTTTGCCTCTCCTCGCCGTTTTTTGAAGTTCCACGCCTCAGCCCGTATGTGAATATGCTGCCCTTCAGCATTTGGGGGTCTCCCCATCGCCCAGCCAAGTTGTTCTCTTCCCGAGTGGTGGTTACTGGACCTTCGTGG
>NW_026464371.1:0-14419 GCF_026875155.1 Cherax quadricarinatus
AGTCTTAGAGAGATTATCAGAAAAGCGGGGGGAACACCTAAAAGGAAATGATCTAATCACCAACAGCCAACAGGGATGGGAAATCCGGTGTCACAAACCTACTGGAGTTCTATGCTTGGTGACAGCAGAAAGACAAAAAGATAGGGGTGGGTGGATTGCATTTTCTTAGACAGCAAGAAGGCGTTGACAACATTTTTCCACACAAGAGATTAGTGCAAAAACTGGAGGACCAAGCAGGGTAACAGGGAAGGCACTACAATGGATCGGGGAATACTTGTCAGGAACACAGCAGTGAGTCATGGTACGTGGCGAGGTGTCAGAGGGGGCACCTGTGACCAGCGGGCCCCCAAAGGGGGTCAGTCCTATGACCAGTGCTGTTTCTGGCATTTGTGAACGACAGAGGGAAGGAATAGACTCTGAGGTGTCCCTTTTTTGCAGATGACGTGAAGTTGATGAGAAGGAATTCACTCGATCGAAGACCAGCAGAACTACAAAGGGATCTGGACAGGCTGCAGACCTGGTCCAGCAATTGGCTCCTGAGTTTCAATCCCACCAAGTGCAAAGTCATGAAGATTGGGAAGGGCAAAGAAGACCGCAGACGGAGTACAACTAGGGGCCAGAGACTACAAACCTCACTCAAGGAAAAAGATCTTGGGGTGAGTATAACACCAGGCACATCTCCTGAAGCGCACATCAACCAAATAACTGCTGCAGCATATGGGCGCCTAGCAAACCTAGAACAGCATTCCGACATCTTAAAAAGGAATCGTTCAGGACCCTGAAACACCGTGTACGTTAGGCCCATTTTGGAGTAAGCGGCACCAGTTTGGAACCCACACCTAGCCAAGCACGTAAATAAACTAAGAAAGTGCCAAAAGTTTGCAACAAGACTAGCCCCAGAGCTAAGGGGTTTATGTCCTACGAGGAGACTTTAAAGGGAAATCAACTTGACGACACTGGAGGACAGGAGAGATAGGGGGGACATGAAAAACGACTTACAAAATACTGAGAGGAAATTAAACAAGGTGGACAAAGACAGGATGTTCCAGAGATTGGACACAGTAACAAGGGGACACAGTTGGAAGTTGAAGAAACAGATAATCACAGGGATGTTAGGAAGTATTCTTTCAGCCACAGAGTAGTCAGTAAGGGGAATAGTTTGGGAAGCGATGTAGTGGAGGCAGTATCCATTCCAGCTTTAAGCAGGTATGATAAAGCTCACGGTTCAGGGAGAGTGACCTAGTAGCGATCACGAAGAGGCGGGGCCGGGAGCTCGACTCGACCCCCGCAACCTCAACTAGGTGAGTACACACACACACACCACACACACACACACACACCACACAAAAACACACACATTCACACACAAACACACACACACATACACACACACACACAAACACACACCACACACACACCACACACAACCCCACACACACACACACACACACACCCCACAACACACACACACATACACACACACATACACACACACACACACATACACACACACATACACACACACACACATACCCCAGACACACAATAACATACACACAAACACACAAACCACACAAAACACAAACACACAAGCTCGGACTCGACCCCCGAAACCTCAACTAGGTGAGTACTAGGTGAGTACACACACACACACACACACAACCCACACAACACACTACACAAAACACCACCAACGCAACACACAACACACACACACACACAACACACACACACACACACACAACACACACACATACACCGCAAACAACACACACACACACCACACCACACACACCACACACACACACACACACACACACCACACACATGCACCAACACACACTCACACACACACACACACACACTACAAACACACACTAAACACACACACACACACACACACACACCACACAACACACTAAAACACACACAACACACACACACACACACAACACACACACACACACACCACACACACACACACACACCCACACCAACACATAATATATGTATTTCCCATTTTTAAAAAAGAACAAAAAAAAACACTAAAATAGACCTGTGTCACGACTTATAGTATGCAAAGTTTGGAGAAGATTACAGGAGGAGAGTGGTGAGCACCTGGAACGGAACAAGAGTATAATGATAACCAGCACAGATCAGGAAGGAAAATCCTTGTCACAAACCTCTGGAATTTTAACTAAAGTAACAGAAGTAAGACATGAGAGAGAGGGGGGGTTTGATGCATCTTCTTAACTGCAAAAAGCCTTTGACACAGTCTCACAATAGATTATGTAGAACTAGAGGACAGCGCATATAACATGAAGGGCACTGCAATGGATCAAGAACCTGACAGGAGGCAACAACAGTAATGGTACTGATGAGTATCACAGTGGCACCTGTGACATCGGGGCCCCACAGGGGTCGTGCAGGACCATGCATTTTTAATTGAATACATGAGGAAGGTTAGACTCAAACGTGTCCCTGTTCGCAGACGATTTAAGAGGAGAATTAAATCATATGAGGATCAGGCAGGACTTCAAAGAGACCTGACAGGCTGAAAAACCTGTCCAGAAAACTGCTCTCGAAGTTAACCCCGCCAAATGCAAATTTATGAAGATTCGGAGAAGGGCACAGAAGGATCGCAGACGAGTATAAGGCCTTGGGGCCAAAGACGGAAACCTGCTCAAGAAGGAAGATTGGGTGAGTATAACACCGAGCATGACTCGAAGCCACATCGCCAGAAACGTTGCAGCATATGGCGCTTGCAAACCTGAGAAAAACGTTTAGATCCCTTTAGTAAGGAATCGTTCAAGACACGTACACCGTGTACGTCAGGCCCATACTGAATATGCAAGCACCTGTTTGGAACCCGCACTTGATAAAGAAACGGCAAGAAACTAGAGAAAGTGCAAAGTTTGGGCGACAAGGTAGTTCCAGAGCTTAGGGGAATGGCCTATGAAGAAAGTTTAAGGGAATCGGTCTGACGACACTGGAGGAGAGGAGGGTCAGGGAAGAAGATAACGACATTTTAAGCACTGCAGGAATAGGCAAGTGGACAAAGTCAGGAAGATCCAGGGAGGAGACACACAAACAAGAGGTACAATTGGAAGTCGAAAAGTCAAAAATGAGTCAAAGGGATGTTAGAAAATATTCTCAGTCATAGAGGTCAGGCAGGGGAATAGCCTAGAAAGTGACGTAGTGGAGGCGGGAAACCCTACATAGTTTTAAGACGAGGTTTTGATAAAGCTCAAGAGCAGGGAAAGAGAGAGGACCCCAGAGCAACCAGTGAAGAGGCGGGCCAGGAGCTAAGACCAACCCCGCAACTACAAATGGTTGAGTACAAATAGGTGAATACACACACTTACACACACACGCACACACACACACAAACACACACCACCCACGCACACACACGCTCACAACATTGGGGCCACACATAAAATCACAACACAACAAACACAGACACACACACACACAAACACACACACACACACACACACAACACACACATACAAACACACACACACACACACATACAAACACAACACAACACACCCACACACACACACACACACAACACACACACAGAGTCACGCTTTTGAGCCGTGTTTTGGCGGTAAATTTCCCTGACTACTAAAGAATAAGTGTGGGATATGGATGTGCACAACCAAAAGATGCATATAATCACTTAAAAAAAGGAAAATAAGTGATCACAGAAAAAAAGGAAATATAAGTAATCACAGAAAAGCAATTTAGTAAATAGTGAACATTTACTATGTGGGGGCCATTGGAAGAAGGTGAACGTTGTGTCAGCCCTAAATAGTGTTGCCATAATAACGAAAGGGTATTTAAAGAATAAGTTACTCAAGACCAGGAGAAAAGAGTATGTATAGATGTGTCAGTAAATACAGTGAGTAAAAAAATTTAGAAGAGCTAGTGAACAGCGCCTACGGGAAGTTAGTGGAAAAATACCGAGAGCATCAAGCATCTTCAACAAACGTGGGACCCGGGAACGACGGGCCGCAACGTAACTCCATGCAGCACGTAATATTCACCTAGTTTGAGCTGCCTTTGGGGTCAACAGAACCGTCTCTAGCTGGAAATTGGGGTCACCTCCTCGAGCTATGAGAATTAAATAAGCAGCATTTACTGGCATTTATAGAATTTATTGAGGTGTAGGAGAGTTTAAGGGCAGTTAACGAGGGGTAGCGGCAACGCAACAGGGAGGCTAGATACAGAATTGAACAAATTTTAAAGCCACAAGCAGTTACAGGGAACCAAGGAGATCGAACGGTACATATGCAATACATAGTAGTACATACATGGGAAATAAGGACTGTTTACATAAACACACACACAACACTAGGTTAAGTACAGATCTGCTGTTAGGCACTTGAATAGCTGTAGCACACACACACACACACACACACACACACACACACACACACACACACCACAACACAACACACAACACACACACACATACACATACACAAAACACACAAAACACATATACGGGATTCAACCCTTCCTGTGAATTGACCCTCTAAACCCTCCCTTCTCTCCCCCCACCCCGTCTCTCCCCCCTCTCTCTCCCCTCTCTTTCTGCTCCCTCTCTCTTCTCCCCTCTCCTTCTTCCTCTCCTCTCCCTCTCTCTCTCTCCTCCTCTCCTCTCTCTCTCTCCCTCTCACTCTCCCTCTCTCTCTCCCTCCCCTCTCCTCTCTCTCCCCCTCTTCTCTCTTTTCTCTCTCTCTCTCTCTCTCTCTCTCTCCTCTTCTCTCTTTTCCTCTTTCTCTCTTTTTCTCTCTCTCTCTCCCCTCTCTCTCTCTCTCTCTCTCTCTCTCCTCTCTCTCTCTCTCTCTTCTCTCTCTCTCTCTCTCTTTTCCCCCTTCTCTCTCTCCTCTCTCCCTCTCTCTCTTCCCCTTTCCCCTTCTCACTCTCCCTCTCTCTCTATCATTCCTTTCCCCTCCCCTCTCCCCCTCTCTCTCATACTCTTTCTCTCCCCCTTTTTTCCCTTCTCACTCCCCTCCTCTCTTTCTTACCTATCCCTTCTCTCTCCCCCCTCTCTCCCCTTTTTCCCTTCTCACTCTTCCCCTCTCTCCTTCTACCCTCCCCTTCTCTCTCTTTCTCCCCTCTCTCACTCTCTCACCCTTTTCCCCCCTCACTCTCCCCCTCCCTTTTTCCTCTCCTTCTACCTTTCCCTTTCTTCTCCTTCTCTCTCATCTCTCTCTCTCCTCTCTCTCTCTCTCCTCTCTCCCCTCTCTCTCTCTCTCTCCTCTCTCTCATCCCCCTCTCCTCTCTCTCTCTCTCTCTCTTTCACTAAAAAAAATGGTTTGGAGTTGGGCAGGAATCAGGGATCAGATGACAATGGTACTGGTAGGAGGAATGGATGGAGGAGCAGTGGAAAAGGATGGAACAAAATGGAGAGAAAATTAGGAGAGCTTTCTGAAAAAATGGAGAAAAGAGCTCTCTGTGAAATTGGGAAAAAAGAGGTTGGAGAAGGAGACAAAGAATTGGGAGGCACAAGTCGAAACTGCAGTACCAGGTAAGGGTCTAAGAATTTGAGGTAAACAGGCTGAAGCAAGCCTCAGGGGCAGTGACCAAGACGACACAGCATATAAAGCTGAGAGGATGAACAGGAAGGAAGGAGATATGAATTATGCTAAGGTCATATCACCTGCAAGGAAGGGCCATGGAGTGAAAGGGAAGAGCAGCTGGGTGCAGATGGAGAGGGAGATGGGTCGAATGCTGAGGCACAACCATGCTACCCCAAAAGCCACTGCAAAAATCAAGGGAGAAAATGACCACATACAGACAGGAACCAGAGTCACAGAGGAAGAGGCAATGGGAGGAGAAAAGGGCAAAAATCAGTGTTTTATCCATTGGGGTTCAGTAAGAGAGGAAAGGACACGCACTGAAAGACGGGGAGGAAGAAAGAACGTAGATTGAGAAATCATCACGGAAATAGGGGAGAAGACATGGACGAGATTGTAAATTTTCAGAGAATAGGGGGGTACTTGAAGGGGGGAAAACGACCGATCAAGCTGATTCTCAGGACAGAAACAGTGCGGAACAGGATCCTCCAAGAGAAACCACGGTTGAAAAACTTGGAAGAGTGTAAGAAGGTGTTTCTAGACAGAGACAGAACACAAACAGAGCGACAGCAGCTGTGGGAGAGGACAAAAAAGCGAAAGGAGCTAGGAAAGGAGATAAGGATTGAACCAGCAGAGGTCAGTCAGAGCAGAACAGAGAAGCAAGGGCAAGCACACACACAACTATCCTCAGAACCCCACAACCTATCACACCATCCCAACACACACTACAATCCATACCCACAGCTTCCACCCATCCCCCCAAATATAAAATCCCACAGTATGCTACCAGGTCTCCCACCCCCACAAGACCCCCAAACCACAGTGTTGGGAAAGGAAACTGAAGGTAAAGGGACCCCAACGCGATGAAATAACAAACAAGAAAGGCATCACCGGACATCATAACTCTCCACAGAAACCAAGCTTACAGGTATGATAACAGATGCCATCTTTCCAACAGGATACCAGATCCTGAGGAAAGACAGAAGGAACAGGGGGGTGGAGGAGTGGCGCTGCTGATCAAAAACCAATGGAATTTTGATGAGCTGAGAGAGGAGACAGGGGGGAAGAAAGTGATTACATAGGGGGGAACACTTCACTCTGGAGGTCCCAAGGTGGTAATTGCAGTGATGTATAACCCACCACAGAACACAGGAGGCCAGGGCAAGAGCATGACGAGAGCAATAGAGCGATGGTTGACACACTGGCTGCAGTGGCCAGAAGAACTCATGCATGCAGGGCAAAGCTCCTGATCATGGGAAACTTTAAAAACCCCAAGATAATTGACTGGGAGAACTTTGGAGCACATGGGGCCAAGATACATGGAGGGCTAAGATGATGGAGGTGGTACTGGAAAGCTTCATGAGAGGATAACCAGCAAGACTGGAATTAGTATTCACCTTGAGTAGTGCAGATATTGAAGACATCACATATGAAAGACCCCTTGGGGCCACGATCATGTGGATTTTAAACTTCGAATACACAGTAGAGCTACAAGTGGAGGGGAAAGCAGGAAGACCAGGACAAATGAAGCCAAACTACAAGAAAGCGGACTACACGGGAATGAGCAACTTCCTGAACGAGGTTCAGTGGACAGAGAACTGGGAGGAAGCCAGTTAATGAGAGATGGAATATGTAGCAACAATGTGCAAGGAGGGTGAGGAGAGGAGGCCAGGATGAGCCCATGGTTCACCCAAAGGCGCAAGGAGGCAAAAAAAAAGTGTGCTAAAGGGGAAAGGAAGAAATATAGAAGGCAAAGGACCCAGGGGAATAGGGAGAGCAGTCGTAGAGCCAGAAACGAATATGCATAGATAAGAAGGGAGGCCCAACGACTATATAAAACGACATAGCAGCAAAAGCCAAATCTGACCCGAAGATGTTATACAGCCAATCAGAAGGAAAACAACAGTCAAGGACCAGGGAATCAGGCTAAAGAAAGGAAGGGGGAGGGACAACAAGAAATGGCCGTAAGTAGTGAGGAACTCAACAGGAGATTCCAAGAAGTGATCACAAAGTAAACAGAAGGGGGTCCAGAAAGACGAAGAGGTGGGGCACACCACCAGGTGCGGACACAGAACACACAACTGAGGAAGACGTGAAGAGGCTTCTGAGTGAACTAGATACCTCAAAAGGGAATGGGGCCAGATAACACTCTCCAGGGTCCTGAGAGAGGGAGCAGAGGCGCTATGTGTACCCCTAACAACAATATTCAGTACATATATCAAAACAGGAGATTGCCTGAGCATGGAAGACAGCAAATGTAGTCCCAATCTTTAAAAAAGGAGACAGACATGAAGCACTAAACTACAGGTCATGTCATTGACAGTATAGTAGCAAAGTCATAGAGAAGATTATCAGGAGAAGAATGGTGGAACACCTAGAAAGGAATGATCTAATCAACAGCAGCCAACATGGTTTCAGGGGCGGGGAAAACCTGTGTCACAAACCTACTGGAGCTCTATGACATGGTGACAACAGTAAGACTAGAGAAAAGGGGTGGGTGGATTGCATTTTTGGACTGCAAGAAGGCGTTTGACACAGTACCACACAAGAGATTAGTGCAAAAACTAGAGGACCAAGCCCGGGATAACAGTGAAGCCTCTACAATGGATCAGGGGAAAATTGTCAGGAAGACAGCAGCGAGTAATGGTACGTGGCGAGGTGTCAGAGTGGGCACCTGTGACCAGCGAGGGCCCACAGAGTCAGTCCTAGGACCAGTGCTGTTTTTGGGGATTTGTGAACGACATGGCGGAAGGAATAAACTCCGAGGTGTCCCTGTTTGCAGATGACGTGAAGTTGATGAGAAGAATTCATTCGATCGAAGACCAGGCCCGAACTACAAAGGGATCTGGGCAGGCTGTAGACCTGGTCCAGCAATTGGCTCCTGGAGGTCAATCACAACCAAGTGCAAAGTCATGAAAGATTGGAAAGGGCAAAGAAGACAGCAGATGGAGTGCAGTCTAGGGGGCCAGAGACTACAAACCTCACTCAAGGAAAAAGATCTTGGGGTGAGTATAACACCAGACACATCTCCTGAAGCGCACATCAACCAAATAACTGCTGCAGCATATGGGTGCCTGGCAAAAACCCCAGAACAGCATTCCGACATCTTAATAAAGGAATCGTTAGGACCCTGTACACCGTGTACGTTAGGCCCATATGAGTATGTGGCACCAGTTTGGAACCCCCTACCTACCAAGTAGTAAAGAAACTAAAGAAAGTGCAAAGGTTTGCAACAAGACGAGTCCCAGAGCTAAGAGGTATGTCCTACGAGGAGAGGTTAAGGGGAAAACAACCTGACGACACTGGAGGACAGGAGAGATAGGGGGGACAAGATAACGTCTTACAAAATGCTGAGAGGAATTGAAAAGGGGACAAAGACAAAAGGGTTTCCAGAGACGGACACAGCAACAAAAGGACACAGTTGGAAGCCCGAAGACTCAGATGAATCACGTGGATGTTAGGAAAATATTTCTTCAGCCACAGAATATCAGAAGAAAAAGATCTTGGGGGTGAGTATAACACCGGGCACATCTGAGGAGCACATGAAAATAAATTTAAATGCTGCAGCATTTGAGCGCCTAGCAAACCTAAGAACAGTATTCCGTCATCTTAATAAGGAGTCGTCCCAAACCTGCAGAAACTGACAAAACACCTCCCAACAATTCTCAACCAAAGGTGAATTTGTGCAAATATTATGCCCGGGGCATCTGTAAGCATGGAATATCAGGAAAAAAAATGGGACATGCAACTTTGAGCATCCCAAAAAATGTAGCGACCTCCTGTCTAAAGGAATGTGTCGTTCTTTTTCCTGTACTTCTTTCACCCAAAAATGTGTACTCCTCGGTCCTCCAAAGCAGTGTTACAACATCGACTGCCCTGCATACCATTAAAAGGGACCAGGAGGCACAGTCCCCACAAGACAAACAATAGTAGCTACAACCCAACTCCAGGTGATTTTTAAGTGGTAGGAAACGGAAAAAGAAAATGGAAGGAAATAACAAAAATAGTCCACCACCTTGGAGCCTTGTTGGACTGGAGGGGGCAGCCAGTGGCCACCCATGGCCCTCCAGAACTACAAACTACTTATGGGCCCAAAAACAAAATCCCCCCAACAAACACAGAATACAACCTCGTTCATATTTGCTAGTATACAGGGCCTTAAGCCATCCACCAACAACAAAATACCTTTTATCAGTGGGGCTTCTAGAGGAGTCCCAATGCATATGTTTGCAGCCTTCACAGAGACTCACGCAAAAGATCACCTGACAGTGTAATATGGATAAGTGGTTACAAACTTTTTAAATGCGACAGAATGAACATTCAACAAAGGGGGATTGGCCTGTATGTCAAAGAGTCCCTCATCTGCACAGAGTTGCTGAACACCACAAATGAGCTAGTTGAAGTTATATCAATAAAGATCGAGGTCACAGACCCTGAGCTGCTTGGGATTAGTGTGGACGGTTACAAAGCATGGCCTTGCTTCTCAGTGTTTTAAAAATTGAGGTTGGGGAGTTGAAGGAGGAGGTCTTGGCTCTCCAGGAGGAGATTAGGAGGCTGAAGGTCCACCTCGATGGGTTGGAGAGAGTGTGAGGGGCTGGAGTTGTGGGGAATGAGGCTTCTAGCAGTGAGGTGCAGTCTGTCTCTCGCTGTGAGGAGGCTGTAGTTGGGGAGGTAGCAACGGCTTTCCAGCAGTGAGGTCAGTCCCCGCACCTGCTACAAGTGGCGAGTGGTTCACAGTAATGGAAGGCGCATCAGAGTAAGGAAAAGTTAAGAGTGAAGATCTGAAGGGAGGAAATCGCTTCCTCTGTTCTTCAGGATGAATGTACTTCAGTGGCCAGTGAAGGTAAGGGTACACTGCCCCTGCTAATGGAGGTAAGCGCATTCTTGTGGTTGGTTGACTCTCAGGTAAGATATATTGACTGTGCTTTTTTAATAGGAATAAGAAGATGAGAGATAGAGTGTGGGTTCCCTGGAGCTGGTGTTGGGGACATTGTCAACAGGCTGGATAATATCATGTCAGGTAATGGGAACAAGCCCATTATCTGTCTCAGTGCTGGTGGAAATGATATTGGGAAGGGTAGGAGAGAAGAGCTGCTAGATAAGTACAGGGCAGCTATAGATTTCATTAAGTCTAAGGGAGGGATCCCAATCATATGTAGCATCTTGCCTAGAGGGAGTAGGAAATGAATGTTGTCTAGGGCAATTGGTGTAAAAATTTCGGCTAGACAGATACTGCAAGGAACTTGCAATCCCCTTCATTGACAACTGGAACAACTTTTATGGCAAACATGATATGTATGCAAGGGATGGGGTACATCTCTCTGGGGCTGGGGTGGTACACTTCAGACTCGATTGAAAGGCCTTTGGGGTGAAATCCTATGATTTTAAACGTGGAAATAGAGGTATGGGTTTGGGGGAAACAAGCGGGTTCAAACTTGGGGGGGAAACAGTAAAGTTTTAAAAGGGCATTCGCAAAATTTATCATAAAGACAATAGATCAGTCAGCAAAAAAAAGGGGGGACAGCAGAGGGCAGAAAGGGGACTGCCCCCTTAAAGGGTTTCTTACTTACGGGAGTGAAAGAAATAAGATAGAGATTAAGATTAATTGCAAGTGAGGAAACAAAAGATATTTTGCTATAACAGAGCCCTGGTCAACTGAAAGATAAGAGATGCCCTTGAATGTCACATACAAGGTTTAAAAATTTTTCCCACAGTGACAGGGCAACGGGAAAAGGGTAGGGAGTAGCGTGTATTCAGAGAAAATTTTAAATTGTTGTTTTAGACAAATATTAATTAGAAGCGTCACCACAAATCTGTTTGGTTACAGCTTCTCGGGGGCCCCGAGAAAAACAAATTTTTTGGGTGTGATTTACGGGGCCCCAAAATTTTGATGGGGATGCATAAATTCTAGGGGACGAAATTTCGTAAGGCATCTACATAAAAAAAATTTTGTCTAAGGGGGGTTTTTAACTACGACAATTGACGGGAAAAATTTGACGGAAAAATTTAGAGTCAGGGGATTTTTCTTGATACGATCCAGGTTTGTTTTTTAAAACGTTTGTGACAGACCCAATGGGGGAAATAACCCCTTTGATTTGGTTTTCCCAGTGGGGAAAATACAAATTTAAATAACTTGAGGTTTAATGAGAGTTTGGGGGAAAAGGGGATCACAAATCACTCAGTTTTAATATATCAGGAATTCCCCTAATAATGGCAATCAAGCCCGCCCCTGCTTTCGCATCTAATTTCATAACTAAAAAAATTATTTTTAAGTGGGCTGAACTGGAAGCCCACTAAGGGTCGGGTAGGTGAAAATGGTTGCCGATATGATGCTTTCCAGGATTTCAGCTGCTCAGTAAATTATGTTCCAAATAGGGAATCAGATCAAACAAAATGATCCTAAAGGTGAAAAATTTGATTAAAATATCTGTTTGGTCAAAAGAGGGGCATATATAGGCAAATCAAAAGAGGAGGGGGGCCAATTGAAAATCAAATTTTCATTTTTAAAGAGAGAAAAAAAAAAGGGAATTAGAAAAGAAAAAAGAGATTATGGGTTAAATTTTGCAAGAAAATCGAAGACAAACCCCAAAAGGATTCTTTCAGGTAACAGAATAAAATCAGGACAAGATAGGCCCCTCAAAAGTTTTCCCCCCGGGTCAGCCCCCTGCAGTGTAAGGAAATGTGTAAATTTTTAAACATACTTCCCTAGTTTTTTCACAGGATGATACCAGCGATATTCCCCGTAATGATAAATTATGAAACAGGGGCATAATAAACTGGCAATTAGGGTCACAAGTGACTGGCATTAGGCAAATAGATAAATTAAAACCTAACAAAAACCCCGGCCCTATGAACTGTTGCAAGGGTTCTAAAAAGGGAATGTAAAGAGGAGCTTAGCACACCCTTTTGGGTAATCTTTTTTAACATATCACTACAAACTCTGGTGCCAGATAAGTGGAAAAAGGCATATGTAACCTTTTTCAAAAAGGGGGACAGGTCCTTTGTTCGAATATAGACCAAAAAGCCTAACCCCCTAGTGGGAAAAATTTTTGGAATCAAAAATTTTCCGAGGCTTTTGTAGCCCCCTTGAAAAACATAAAATTTAAACAACGAATCCAGCAGTTTTTTAAAAGGGGGGTTTTTGCCCTTTCGAATTTATTACTTTTTTACTAATATTTTAGGAGGTAGATAAAGGTAATGAATTGATATTTTGTATATGGACTTTATAAGCCTTTTGACAGGGTCCCACATCAAGACTATTGAGGGAAAAATTTAAAACACATGAATAGGAGGAAAATTTTTTCCTGGAAGAGGCAGGTTGACAAATAGGCACAGAGAGTTTGCATAAATGGGGGGAAATCAGAGTGGGGGGGCTCACGAGCGGTGTTCACAGGGGGCATGTTGGCCCCCTGCTGTTCCAATCTCTAAAAGACATAGATGAGGGCTAAAGAGGGCATCGGCAAGTTTTCCGATACCCAAAAAAAAGGCCGTTTGAATTTTATTCTGACAGGGCATTCGAGCACTCCGGAAAATTTGAATAGACGATGCATTGGGCGGGGGGCAGATCTTTTTAAAATGACAAAGCAAAATTCTAAAAGTTGGACAGGAAAAAACCATGCCACATATAAACTAAATAATGTAGATTTAATATTACGGATGCGAAAAAGATTTAGGGTTTGGTTGGGGGGGGGGGGGGGTAATCTGAAACCCAAAACAAAATGCATAAGTGTTCGCAATAAACAATAGAATCCTTGGTTCATACAAGAAGCAAAATAAAGGATCCTCAGGTTGTTTTTCAACTCTATACATCCTTGCTTAGGCCTCATTTAGATTATGCGACAGTTTTGGTCACCCTTTACAGAAAGGATATAAAACTCTGGAAAAAGACAAAGGGGATGACAAAGTTGATCCCTGTACAGAAACCCTTCCCCATGAGGGGAAAACTAAGGGGCCTGAAACTCACTTCTAGAAAGACGTAGAATTTGGGGGGGTAATTGAGGTGTTAAATGGAAGAAAAAAATAAATAAAGGGGGTGTAAATAGTGGCTGAAAAAAATCTAGCCTAACGGATCGAAGCAATGGTTTTAAAATTGAAAAATTTTAGATTCAGGAAGGGTTAGGAAAGTACTGGTTGGTAATAGAGTTTGATGAGTGGGAAAAAACTCCCAATACCGTAAAGGCCAAACGTTGTGTAGCCTTTTTTAAAAAAGGTTGGATAAATACATGATAGATGGGGGGTGGAGTTAACCCCGATACTTTTGCTATAGGGCGGTTTCCGTGTTCCCCCCTTTAAATTTAAAATTTACCTGACCTGACTAGTTGGGGGCATTGCTTAAGCGGTAGGAGACTTGGACTTTCCTCGCTGGGGCCCGTAGCCCCCTGCAGTGTTCCCGTTCCCCAGTTCTTATGTTCTTAAAACCAGCCATTTTGGTGTATATAACCACCAGATGCAACCCCCAACATTCAAGGGAAAAAGCAAATGAAAGTTTTTTAATGCTGGAAAACCTTCCAGCTCCATCCCCCCCCCAAACTTACGCTTGGTTTTAAACCCAAGGCATACAAATGAAAGAATGTAGCGAATAATGTATAGCTGAAACAAACCCTGGGGGTAGCGCAGATGAAAGATCACACATACATGATACTAAGTCTCGCGATAAACACACCTTAAGCACAATGTGGGGCCAACAAGACTAAAAACCACACTTGACCTTTTTTTCAAAATAATGAGGCCTGATAAGAGAAATAAGAATATCAAAAACAAGTAATTCCCTTTACAACCTAATCGAATCCGACGTCACATGGGTCCAATCACCAAATATGTATCCG
>NW_026464372.1:0-14385 GCF_026875155.1 Cherax quadricarinatus
AAATACATAGAGGAAACAAAACATGAACAAGCTTTAACGACTCCTGTTATTTTCTTTGCCAGTTCCACATTGGTAGTCTTATTACACAGCATTCCCCATCCTTGCTACGCCACTATCATAACCATGGACGTGTGTTTCTGTGCACTGTGACAAAGAGCCTTGCTCACGGTCCTCCTGGTGTCCACCAAGCCCAGGAACAGGAAGACAGGGCCGTCTCTCCTGTCATGAAAGCACATACACACACACACACACACACACACACACACACACACACACACACACACACACACACACACACACACACACACACACACACACACACGTACACAAGGGATACTTCCCTCAGTATATCAGTCTAGTGTTTGTGTACAAGCGCTTTCCCCTGTTTCAATTACACTAACATCATTACCATACCCCGAGGACGTGAGGGATCAAACAGTAATGCACAAAGAAGGAAGGGAAGAGAGTCAAGGCGGAGGCAGACACACACATATGGAGGGCGCAGAAAAGACGCCAATAACGCCACTGTGTGACATGGATGAATCATTTATGAAAAGTCAAGTTATCTTTTTTGATGCTTAATACCATCTGAAGGAAGATATGAAGCACCTTACTCTTTCTCTCTGTCTCTGTCTGTATCCCTCTCTCTCTCTCTCTCTTTCTCTCTCTCTCTCTCTTTCTTTCTCTCTCTCTCTCTCTCTCTCTCTCTCTCTCTCTCTCTCTCTCTCTCTCTCTCTCTCTCTCTCTCTCTCTCTCTCTCTCTCTCTCTTTCTCTCTATCTATCTATATATCTATCCTTCTCCTTCGTCTCTTCTTCTTTTTCTTATCCTCCTCCTTCTCCTCCTCATCCTCCTTCTCCTTATCCTCCTTATGCTCCTCCTTCTCCTCCTTATCCTCCTTCTCTACCTTATCCCCCTTGGTAGCAGAGCAGGAGTTGTGCAAATTAACATTAAGATCGACAACACTCTAATTGCCAGACATAATGAGGGCAAATTCCTAGGCCTATACCTCGACAACACCCTGAATTTCAGTATCCATATCCAACACATAACCAAAAAAGTATCCAAAACGGTTGGGATCCTCTCCAAGATACGATGCTACGTGCCGCAAAATGCCCTTCTCACACTTTACCACTCACTTATTTAACCATACCTCACCTATGCTATTTGTGCTTGGGGATCAACTGCAGTAACACACCTAAAGCCAGTAATAACCCAACAAAAAGCCGCAGTAAGAATAATCACTAAATCCCATCCCTGGCAACACCCCCTCCCACTCTTCATAGATCTAAACTTACTCCCTGTTCAGTACATCCACACTTACTACTATGCAATCTATATCTACAGGACCTTAAATTCCAATATTAACCTTGACCTAAAACGCTTTCTTGATAGTTGTGACAGAACCCACAGGCATAACACCAGACACAAACATCTCTAAGACATTCCCCGTGTCCGACTAAACCTTTACAAAAATTCAATGTATGTCAAAGACCCTAAAATCTGGAACACCCTACCTGAAAACTCTAGAACTGCAGACACATTCATCACCTTCAAAACTACCATTAGAAAACATCTTATCTCCCTGATACACCCTGTCAACTAATTACACGAATACCACCTGGTGGTTCACACTTACACTTACACTAGACAGAAATGTCAATCTCAATCTTAAAATAATGAATCCTAACTAGTCATAAGTTGGCCTGTGATACTCCAATACTGAAACTATGTATTGTACCAAAACAAAAGCATTCACATTGCTAAACTCACAAGTTAGTATTTAGTCACTTAGCCATAATACCAACTTACCTCATAATTTGTAATATTTTAAAGTTAAGAATTAATCTAAGTCTGCCCGAAATGCCTAGCCATGCTAAGTGTTCTAGTGGCACTCTCTGTAATTAGTATTTTACTACATGTAAACCACACAATAACCAAATTCTGTAAACTCAGCATTGTAATCCTTATAGAGAATAAACTTTGAATTGAATTTGAATTTGAATTTGAATTCTTATCCTCCTCCTTCACCTCCTCCTCCTCCTCCTCCTTCATCACTTTTTAACATAGCCCTGCTGGCGGACTGCAAACATCATCCATTATCTGTGAGTATATATATACCTACACTGTTAATTTGACGAGATCAGTAAGAGAGAAGGGTGACCATCTTAATGATACAAGTTATAAAGGTCAGTTTTGTACCTTGTCTTTTTCCTCTCACTTTCGTATACTGCGATCGTGACTCGTAATTTTATCTGAGATCTCTTAGCGTAGAGTTATCAATAAAGTTTCTCTGGGATTTCTCACAGCACTTACTGAATAACGTAGAACTTGATAATTCCAGACAATCAAAGAACTTTGATAGCCAGGATATCAATAATTCAAAGATAGCAGTTTCTGAACGTCGGTAATTAGGCTTGAAGTCTTTCGTCAATCCTTCTGACCACTTAAATTTTTTTGTACGAGTTTTGTCTGTTTGTTTTCCTTAAAGTCTCAATTAATTCATTTCTTGCCCACCTACAAGGCTTTCTGCTTCCTCAGGGGTTCGGTTCACTCTTCCTATTCTCTGCTTTTTCGTTTTCTACCTTCTCCGTCTTTCACTACGGTTTCAATAACTGAAACAAAGTACCTTTCTTGTTTCTCTCTGGATGGGAACGAACCAACGTGCGTTGGTTTCTAACGCACGTGTGTGTGTGTGTTAGTTACCATTTTGTCCTAGGCATTTGTCCCTTAGACACTAGACCTGTTGTTTATGTGTGCGTTCGTGCTTGTGCGTGCTAATTATCATTTTGTGTGTGTTCGTGCGCGCGCGCGCGCGCGCGCGTGTGTGTGTGTGTGTGTGTGTGTGTGTGTGTGTGTGTGTGTGTGCTCACCTAGTAGTACTCACCTAGTTGAGGTTGCAGGGGTCGAGTCCGAGCTCCTGGCCCCGCCTCTTCACTGGTCGCTACTAGGTCACTCTCCCTGAACCGTGAGCATTATCATACCTCTAAATAACTAAATAAATAACTCATGGGAACTCTTCTATCCTCTGCCTTCCCTACATTTCCGGTCTTTCTAATCTCAACAATTCTCTCCGTCCCTTAGACATCAAGCTTACCTTCCGCCAGACTAACACTCTTCGCACTAATCTCGTTCATACCTCTCCTCCCTCTACAGATGTTCCTGGTGTCTACTCTATTTCTTGCTCCTCCTGTCCTCTTCAATACTTTGGAGAAACTGGTCGATCTCTTTCTGACAGACTTAGGGAGCACAAAAATAGTGTTAGGCTTGCCGACACTAACAATGCTCTTTTCTGTCACGTCAGAGATCATAGCCATCCTATTGACTGGTCTTCTGCTAAAACTGTCTTCCCTACTTCCAACTCGAACAGTCGCCGTTTAGTTGAATCCTCTCTTATACACAACTTTCCTTGTATGAACCTTAGCCCTGGCTTCGTCTCTGTAGATGCCTTCCTCTCCCACTACATTGTAAAATGCTCCAAACTTCAGAACACCCGTGACTTAACCTGAATCCTCATTTTTTCTTCTTCTTCTTTTTCTTCTTCCTCTTCCCCTTTCCTCTCTCCTTTTCTCCTCTGGGTTGTCTTTCTCTCTCCTGTCTCGTGTTTCTGTTCCTTCTTTATTTTATTTCACCACTTCCCCTTTCACGCACCTCGGTGCGCTTGCTCTCCCTCTGTGGGTTTCTAGCTCTCTTGCAGTGCTCCCCTTCCTTTGTATTTGACTGGGTCGTCTTCCTTATTTCCCACTTCTACCACTACCACTACTACTACCTCTTCTTCTTCTACTACATCTACTGATGAAATTAGACACATGTGCGGCGTCTGGTTGTCTTTGTTGTGGACGTTTCGCCATCCAGTGGCTGGCTGGATGGCGAAACGTCTACGGTGGGGATGCCCGGGTGTTGTGCATGTGTCATTTCATCCTGTCGGTATTATATACAATTCTTGTACTACTACTACTACTACTTCTACCACTACTACTACCTCCACCTCTTCCTGCCTATATATAGCCGTTCTGCTCCTCCTCTGTTAGTGTGACTTTGTCAATGGTCCAAGTCGGACCGAAACGTCGTCGTAAGCTTCTGTCTTTTATGTGCGGGTTATTTGTGTATCATACCTCTGCTTAAAACTATGTATGGATTCTGCCTCCACTACATCGCTTCCCAAACTATTCCACTTACTGACTACTCTGTGGATGAAGAAATACTTCCTAACATCCCTGTGATTCATCTGTGTCTTCAACTTCCAGCTGTGTCCCCTTGTTACTGTGTCCAATCTCTGGAACATCCTGTCTTTGTCCACCTTGTCAATTCCTCTCAGTATTTTGTATGTCGTTATCATGTCCCCCCTATCTCTCCTGTCCTCCAGTGTCGTCAGGCTGATTTCCCTTAACCTCTCCTCGTAGGACATACTTCTTAGCTCTGGGACTAGTCTTGTTGCAAACCTTTGCACTTTCTCTAGTTTCTTTACGTGCTTGGCTAGGTGTGGGTTCCAAACTGGTGCCGCATACTCCAATATGGGCCTAACGTACACGATGTACAGGGTTCTGAACGATTCCTTATTAAGGTGTCGGAATGCTGTTCTGAGGTTTGCTAGGCGCCCATATGCTGCAGCCGTTATTTGGTTGATGTGCGCTTCAGGAGATGTGCCTGGTGTTATACTCACCCCAAGATCTTTTTCCTTGAGCGATATTTGTAGTCTCTGGCCCCCTAGACTGTACTCCGTCTGCGGTCTTCTTTGCCCTTCCCCAATCTTCATGACTTTGCACTTGGTGGAACTGACCTCCAGAAAATTGCTGGACCAGGTCTGCAGCCTGTCCAGATCCCTTTGTAGTTCTGCCTGGTCTTCGATCGAGTGAATTCTTCTCATCAACTTCACGTCATCTGCAAACAGGGACACCTCAGAGTCTATTCCTTCCGTCATGTCGTTCACAAATACCAGAAACAGCACTGGTCCTAGGACTGACCCCTGTGGGACCCCGCTGGTCACAGGCGCCCACTCTGACACCTCGCCACGTACCATGACTCGCTGCTGTCTTCCTGACAAGTATTCCTTGACCCATTGTAGTGCCTTCCCTCTTATCCCTGCTTGGTCCTCCAGTTTTTGCACTAATCTCTTGTGTGGAACTGTGTTAAACGCCTTCTTGCAGTCCAGGAATATGCAATCCACCCACCCCTCTCTCTCTTGTCTTACTGCTGTCACCATGTCATAGAACTCCAGTAGGTTTGTGACACAGGATTTCCCGTCCCTGAAACAATGTTGGCTGCTGTTGATGAGATAATTCCTTTCTAGGTGTTCCACCACTCTTCTCCTGACAATCTTCTCCATGATTGTGTGTGTGTGTGTGTGTGTTTGTGTGTGTGTGTGTGTGTGCGCTCGTGCGTGTTTGTGTGTGTGTGAATGTTTGTGTACTCTACTACTTGTGCTCATCTACTTGTGGTTGCACGGGTCGAGTCACAGCTCCTAGCTCCGCCTCTTCACTGATCGCTACTAAGTCACTCTTCCTGCTCCATGAGCTTAATCATTCCTTTTCTTAAAGCTATGTATGGATCCTGCCTCCACTACATCACTTCTCAGACTATTCCACTTCCTGACAACTCTGTAACTGAAGAAATAATTCCTAACATCCATGTGATTCATCTGAGTCTTTAATTTCCAACTGTGGCCCTTTGTAGCTGTGTCCAATCTCTGGAACATCCTGTCTCTGTCCACCTTGTCGATTCCTGTCAGTATTTTATATGTCGTTATCATATCCTCCCTATCTCTCCTGTCCTCCAGTGTCGTCAGGTCCATTTCCCTTAACCTCTTCTTGTAGGACATACCTCTTAGCTCTGGGACTAGTCTTGTTGCAAACTTTTGCACTTTCTCTAATTTCCTTACGTGTTTGGCTAGGCGTGGGTTCCAAACTGGTCCTGCATACTCCAATATAGACCCAACGTACTCGGTGTATAGGGTCCTGAACGATTCCTTATTGAGATGTCGGAATACTAGTCTTACGTTTGCTGGGCGCCCATATGCTGCAGCAGTTATGTGATTAATGTGCGCCACAGGAGATGTGCCTGGTGTTATACTCACTCCAAGAACCTTTTCCTTGAGTAAGGTTTGTAATCTCTGGAACTCTAGACTGTACTCTGTCTGTGGTCTTCTTTGCCCTTCCCCAATCTTCATTACTTTGCACTTGGTGGGGTTGAACTTCAGGAGCCAGTTTCTGGACCAGGTCTGCAGCCTGTCCAGATCTCTTTGTAGTTCTACCTGGTCGTCGTCCGATTGAATTCTTCCCATGAAGTTCATATCATCTGCAAATAGCGACACTTCTGAGTCTATTCTTTCCGTCATGTCGTTCACATAAATCAGAAACAGCATCCGGTCCTAGGACTGACCCCTGTGGAACCCCGGTCGTCACAGGCGCCCACTGTGACTCCTCGTCACGTACCATCGGAGGCTGCCATAGTGAAGAGCTCTGTTCCACAAGGCACAGTACTCGCCCCCATCTTATTCCTTATCCTCATATCAGACATAAACAGAGATATACACCACAGCACCGTATCACCCTTTGCGGATGATACTAGGATTAGCATGAGGCTGTCATCTGCTGAGGACGCGGTTAACCTCCAAGAAGATATAAACAAAGTTTTCCAGTGGGCAACGGTAAACAATATGATGTTCAATGAGGACAAATTCCAACTACTCCGTTATGGAAAACTGGAGGAGATAATAACTAGAACAGAGTATACTACTGACTCCGGCCATACAATAGAGCGGAAAAATAATGTAAGGGACCTGGGAGTAGTAATGTCTGAGGATCTCACTTTCAAGGATCACAACAGTGCCACGATCGCACGTGCAAAGAAAATGATAGGATGGATAATGAGAACTTTCAAAACGAGAGATGCCAAGCCATGATGATCCTTTTCAAATCACTTGTTCTCTCTAGGCTGGAATACTGCTGTACATTAACATCTCCATTCAAAGCAGGTGAAATCGCAGATCTAGAGAGTGTACAGAGATCCTTTACTGCACGTATAAGTTCTGTCAAGCACCTTAACTACTGGGAACGCTTGGAAGCACTTGACTTGTACTCGTTGGAACGCAGGAGGGAGAAATATATCATAATCTACACTTGGAAAATCTTGGAAGGAATGGTCTCAAATCTGCACACAGAAATCACTCCCTACGAAAGTAAAAGACTGGGCAGGCGATGCAAAATGTCCCCAATAAAAAGTAGGGGCGCCATTGGTACACTAAGAGAAAACACCATAAGTGTCCGGGGCCCAAAACTGTTCAACAGCCTCCCATCAAGCATTAGGGGAATTGCCAATAAACCCCTGGCTGCCTTCAAGAGAGAGCTGGACAGATACCTAAAGTCAGTGCCGGATCAGCCGGGCTGTGGCTCGTACGTTGGACTGCGTGCGGCCAGCAGTAACAGCCTAGTTGATCAGGCCCTGATCCATCGGGAGGCCTGGTCATGGACCGGGCCGCGGGGCCGTTGATCCCCGGAATAACCTCCAGGTAACCTCCAGGTAACCATGACTTTGTCTTTTGTTGTCTTCCCGACAGGTATTCCCTGATCCATTGCAGTGTCTTCCCTGTTATCCCTGCCTTGTCCTCCAACTTTTTGCACTAATATATTGTGTGGAACTACAGTCCAAGAAAACGCAGTCTACCCACCACCCTCTCTCTCTCTCTCTCTCTCTCTCTCTCTCTCTCTCTCTCTCTCTCTCTCTCTCTCTCTCTCTCTCTCTCTCTTTGTCTTACTTTTGTCACCCTGCCATAGGGCTCCAGTAGGTTTGTGACACAGGATTTTCAGTCCCTGAAACCGTACTGGTTGTCATTGATAAGCTCAACCACTGATAAGTGCTCAACCACTGATAAGTGCTCAACCACTGATAAGTGCTCAACCACTGATAAGTGCTCAACCACTGATAAGTGCTCAACCACTGATAAGTGCTCAACCACTGATAAGTGCTCAACCACTGATAAGTGCTCAACCACTGATAAGTGCTCAACCACTGATAAGTGCTCAACCACTGATAAGTGCTCAACCACTGATAAGTGCTCAACCACTGATAAGTGCTCAACCACTGATAAGTGCTCAACCACTGATAAGTGCTCAACCACTGATAAGTGCTCAACACTGATAAGTGCTCAACCACTGATAAGTGCTCAACCACTGATAAGTGCTCAACCACTGATAAGTGCTCAACCACTGATAAGTGCTCAACCACTGATAAGTGCTCAACCACTAATAAGTGCTCAACCACTGATAAGTGCTCAACCACTGATAAGTGCTCAACCACTGATAAGTGCTCAACCACTGATAAGTGCTCAACCACTCTTCTCCTGATAATCTTCTCCATGACTTTGCATACTATACTATGTTCCGTTTCTACTGTGTTTATTATACATGATATAAGAAGTAAATATAAGGCTAGTATGAAATAAATTATAAGATAGGAGGGAAATGAAAGAGACGAAAATGGATATAAACTGCAATGGGAAAAAGCCTAATGCTTTGACTTGTGTGCACGTTGTATAGTTTTAGGGGAAACCCTTGAGCTTACTCCTGCTCCATTAGGACTTCTACATCATTCAGTCTATAAATATACAAATTCAGTAATAGAAATTAAATATTATACGAGCCTGATTCAATTAATAATTGACAGTTAAATTAATATTTTTTACAACTAGTATTAAGTTGCCTCAGGTACATCACATTCCAACAATTTCTGAGTTATAATAGGGAAATTCTCATCTTTTTACGTACATAGACATCAATACCATCAATACGACTGTCATCTGGCAATGGTTCGTAGTTCACATTATTCTCTCTAAAATTAGACACTTTGGCGCCGGAGAAACTCTTCATAAATCTTGAAAACCTTCTTCATGAAAAAGGTAGTCCCTTTGCTCCTTCACGGAGTGAACCAGCCTCAAGGTAATTTCTTCCTCTTTCCGTAGACAGCTGCTGGGTGTGAGATTGTCATTAGGGGAGTTAAAAGGCTTGAAATGAGAGAGTGAGTGAGCCAGATGGTCGCACAAGAAAGGAAGGAGAAGGATAGAGCGTTGAGGTGCGAAAAAGTATTATAATCAAATATCTATGATTGTCTCTTTGAGTTTGAGGAAAAAGAAATGGTAGAGGGATTGATCTTTAGCTCTTGGTCCAATTTATGAGCTTCGACTGACGGGTGGAAGCTTTGACACATTTACGATTGAGAACTTGTATGACATCGACAATCCCTAAATCATTCTAAATCATTTATGCTATTCATAAATTGAAAATGTTTTGAAATATCCCTTTGGCACATTTTAGCGAGTAGCTTAAATCCATTCCCTCTTATTTTTTCATTCCTCATCTGTCTAGAATAAATTTCAGGTATTACGTTTCTCGTTTTGATTAACTTCACTTGCTTCTCTATTTACTTTCCCTTGTGATTATTTTTATCCTCCCTTATCTGGATTTGACTCCTCACATTTTATTTCGCATCATTTAATTCCATTACTCCCTCCCTCTATTTTCTATTTTCAGTTCACTTGCCTGCGAAGGTAAGTCATAATTTTTTTTTTAAACCCATTCGATAATTTTGCTAACCCATTTTCTCTAATTCTCTTCTAATATTTTTCAAATATTGTAGTTCGTGGTTTTCTAAACTATTTTTTTTTATATATCCAGAGCTATCGGATGTCTCACATTAGAAAGTGATGTTAAAGTTGTAAAGCAACAGAAGACTTGCATACCAGAGATGTGACAAATGAGACGTATTACAAGAGGGGTGTAATTTCGTGAAACAATATGTCACTCTCACTACAACTGTACAACTACTGCTACCACTACTAACTGCTACTACTAATAATACTGTTTACTACTATACTGTACGACTACTACTACTAGTATACTATATAACTACTACGATTTACTATACTGCTTCTCCGCTACTACTGCTTCTCTACTACTACTACTTCTCTATATTTAAAAACTTTTTACAACAACTACTAGTACTATTATTACTACTACAACTACTACTTCCTTCTCGCAGACTAACACCCCGACTCCTGACACTATATACATACTCACTGTTAGCAAAGCATTCCCTTTAATAAATGTCCAAAAATGCACATGTACATAAGTATCTTTTCCCTTTTCTTATCTGCGTCACCATACAATTTATTTTCCAACACTGCTGTCATTCTCAAAACTTGCAATACATTTTGTACAGTCATGGAAATTCAAGGATTGAGAAAACCCTGAATGATATATTGAGAAGCAAATACTTGAGGATCCACCCAGACATAAGTGAGCGTGTTCGATTAGTGGGAGCAAGTGATTATCATGTTATTTCAGTGTGAATAAGGCAATGACTAAATTGATTAAATAAATAACAAAAAGGCACAATACCGTGACTGGAACGATACACAAATAACCCTCTTCCTGCCTATATATAGCCGTCCTGCTCCACCTCTGTTAGTGTGACTTTGTCAATGGTCCAAGTCGGACCGAAACGTCGTCGTTTAAACTTCTCTCTTTTATGTGCGGGTTATTTGTGTACTAAATTGATTTCTGGAAAATCGGTTGCACTAATTATTATTATTATTATTATTATTATTATTATTATTATTATTATTATTATTATTTATTATTATTATTTATTACTATTATATTCAAGAGGTAGTGGTAAAACTGTAGAGGTGATACAATGCATAGAAAAATGGAGATAATCAGGTTTCCTCCAGGGAAGGAGAAAATAAATCAAATTCCTTGGCTCAAGAGCCATAACTGCCCATGAGCGGCTTCCGCTTCTGGAAAAAAAAACAGAAAAGGAGGTAGTGATGGTAATTTTTTTTTTTTTGGGGGGGTCAATAAAATTGCCCCAAACCCCCGAGACTGAGAAATTTGTTTTGTAATAACCCAAATTTTAAATCGAAATACGAGAGAAATGCTTGAGCACTTTTGAGTTTTTTAATTTTGTATTAATACTCTAAATTTACCATAATCACTAGGAAGACGACAAACCCATTTACTAAAATTACCAATGGTGTAAAGAAAAAGGTGAAATCATACAAATTGGTAAAGGGCTGATAACGGCATAGATCTCCCTAGGCGGGTTCAACAAGAAATTAAACCTTTTCTTGAAATCAATTCGATCTGTGTTATGATGGTCATGTGGGGCAAAAGGGTATAGAAAGGGTTATTTTTCACAGGGCCCCCGTTATAATTTCAGCGAATCGACCCGACTTCAAAAGGAAAAGGGTTATTGGGTTAGTCAAGCCCGCAACTACCTGTGCCTGACTTTGAAGGGTTAATCTCCTGCATCAGATATCCTTTCCCATGCAGCCCGTTAAAATTATGAAAATTTGGGTCTCTAGTGAGGTGCAGAACTTCCAGGTAATATATTTTAAGAACAAATGAAAATTAAAAATATAAAAAAAAAATTAAAATAAAAAAATTATTATGAAATGAGACTGTTAATGGTCGAAATCGGACCGTAACGTCGTCATAAATTTTTCTTCTATGTGCAGATTATTTGTGTGTTATTTAACAAAGACAGGACTGAAGCAATGTTTTGTGGGTTTGATAAGGAGGTTTTACAGTGGATTTATGAAATTTATTAGTTTGGAATTTTGATATACAAGTGAATGGAACAAACTTTCAATTAGCCTCAATAAAGTGAGCACTCTGAGCAGTTTCAAAAAAAAAAATAAAAAAGTTAGACAGTTACATCCACGGGAATGCGTTGGTGAGAGTAAGACCTACCTAGCATGGGCTAAAAGACCTATTATCCTATCATAAATGATATATATATATATATTATATATTTTTATATATATATATATATATAGATAGATAGATAGTAGATAGATAGATAGATAGATAGATAGATAAATAGATAGATAGATAGATATGCCGAATAAGGCTAGCAAAAATTTGTGTATGCAATAATTTCACAAAAACACTCTGAAACTAACAAAAAATATATTTCAATGTGTTTGTTTATTATTAAATTATTTTAAACTTATCTAAAATATATTTAGTTGGATTAGGCTAAATTAAATTGCTCTTATACATAATAATTTAATTTTTATTGGAAAAATTCTGATATTAGTGTCCATGTGATAACTTGTGAATCTCTCTTCTAATTCACTTCGGATCTTCAACGTTAATATATAACTGCATTAAAAACTCATGCTGCACTTTACACTATTTTTTAGCGTGCATTAACGTACAGGGGAGACTGGGGTTATCCAGTAAGGGGCTGCCTTTCTCGGGTCGCACTGCTGCCGCATTACATCTAGCATATTTAAGAGTTTTCTTCATTTTTTCCCCCCAGTGAGTGACGTTACGACCCATTATGCAACATTGGGATCATCTCATCGCCAAATCGTGTGATGCCATCGTTCTTCGTGTCATCTCACCACTTCGTGTCGTGTGACGTCAGTTGCTCCCTTCACTACCGAATATTTTGCTCTAACGCGCCTAAGTCCCTTATTATAGCGGTTAATGAATGAGTATAGCTGGGACCAAGATAAGGACAAAGCATATTAAGCCGCTTGACATCGGTGGATTACGGAGTATGCACGAGGCTCATCAAGGAGGATTATGGTCCACGTGAACTGCAGAGTGACTCAGACCACTGAGAGTGAGGGGGAAGCTCCGTGTACGGCAACGGATGTGATGATGTTGATTTCTGTGACTCACGAGACGGACGCACACACACACACACACCTATTAGCGATCAGAGAAGAGGCAGGGCCAGGAGCTATATCTCGACCCCTGCAACCGTAGGCCAACGGATGTGTTGATGTTAATTTCTCTGACTTACGACTCACAGAAACACACACACACACCTATTAGCCATCAGTGAAGAGGCGGGGCCAGGAGCTATGTCTGAACTACTGCAACCACAAATAGGCGAATACACACACACACACACACACACACACACACACACACACACACACACACACACACACACATACACACACACACACACACACACACACACACACACACACACACACACACACAGGGAAATCGGACTAACGACACTGGAGGACAGGAGGGTCAGGGGAGACATGACAACATACAAAATACTGCGTGGAATAGACAATGTGGACAGAGACAGGATGTTCCAGGGAGGGGACACTGAAACAAGGGGTCACAATTGGTAGCTGGAAACTCAGACGAGTCACAGGGATGTTAGGAAGTACTTCTTCAGTCACAGAGTCGTCAGGAAGTGGAATAGCCTAGCAAGTGATGTAGTGGAGGCAGGAACCATACATAGCTTTAAGAAGAGGTATGACAAAGCTCAGGAAGCAGAGAGAGAGAGGACCAAGTAGCGATCAGTGAAGAGGCGGGGCCAGGAGCTGAGTCTCGACCCCTGCAACCACAATTAGGTGAGTACAATTAAATGAGTACACACACTTTGTTAATAACCCCTCACCAACTCTCTCATTTGCTCTCCCTTTACATTCCTTCGCCACTCTTAAACTCTCTCTGTAGTTATTGCTCAGATTAATATTTACCTTGATAGGTACAATGTACAATAATAATACCCAGATGTTGCACATCGTTAATTCTTCATCAGGTAAAAGTAGCAAGATTCACCTGTTTTCTTGCGTGTTTGAGACAAAAAGGCACCAGCAATCCTACCATTGTGTACAACAACTGCAGGTTTCCGTTTCACACGCATTTGGCAGGACGGTATTACCTCCCTGGTTAGGGTCTGTCTACCACCCTGTCTACCATTTTCAGTTGTAGCTACAGTGAGTAAAAGGTGGATAAGGCAAAATGAGAATAGTATCAGAACGTAAGAATTTAAATTTTATAAAGTAGAGGAGACAGTTTTGGTAAGATACAAGCGACTATTGATAGAAAGATGGCCTAGTGAGAATATAGGCAGTGAAGTTGAAGAGGTATGAGGTTTAAGAATGCAGTGACAGTGTTCAGCAGACGCATGTTTCTGTGTGGTGCATTGATATAAAAATCGCTTGAGAAGTCAGAACATAGAGGAGGAGATTGAAATACCTTGAATCAATGCTTGAGGCTCACTGACGTGCCCGGGCTGGGAAAGAAACATGGCTTGTGAACCAGGCTGCCCAGTCTATGTGGCATTTGTGGCTGAGTGAATAAGAGCGCTGCCTGAGAACCTTGACCATCCACAGTAGCAGTATTGAGTCCTGCTGACTTCGATCTTTCTCTGTATATACCCGTTTGTTTCTGCGTAGTGCGTATTATATATATTATATATATATATATATATATTATATATATATATATATTTATATATATATATATATATATATATATATATATTTTTATATACAATAATTATATATAATATAATATATATATATTATATATATATATATTATATATATATATATATATTATAT
>NW_026464373.1:0-12665 GCF_026875155.1 Cherax quadricarinatus
TTTGTGTTAAGAGTTGTGTGTGAGAGTTGTGTGTGAGAGTTGTGTGTGAGAGTTGTGTGTGAGAGTTGTGTGTGAGAGTTGTGTGTGACTGTTTTGTGTAAGAGTTGTGTGTGAGAGTTGTGTGTGAGAGTTGTGTGTGAGAGTTGTGTGTGACCGTTTTGTGTGACCGTTTTGTGTAAGAGTTGTGTGTCAGAGTTGTGTGTCAGAGTTGTGTGTGACAGTTGTGTGTCAGAGTTGTGTGTGAGAGTTGTGTGTCAGAGTTGTGTGTGAGAGTTGTGTGTCAGAGTTGTGTGTGACAGTTGTGTGTCAGAGTTGTGTGTGAGAGTTGTGTGTCAGAGTTGTGTGTGAGAGTTGTGTGTGAGAGTTGTGTGTGAGAGTGCACAACACTGGTGGGTCTCACCTCCCGTTTTCTCTCACTTCCACACACACTACAAGTCACCATATTTCCACCACTGTTGTATCATTACCACTCACCATGTTTCACTGCCTCTGGACTCTTGTTATTATTATTATGTTATTAATACATCGGCCGCTTCCCACCAAGGCAGGGTGGCCCGAAAAAAAAAAGTTTCATCATTCACTCCATCACTGTCTTGCCAAAGGCATACTTACACTACAGTTATAAAACTGCAACATTAACACCCTTCCTTCAGAGTGTAGACACTGTACTTCCCATCTCCAGGAGTCAAGTCCGGCCTGCCTGTTTCCCTGAATCCCTTCATATATGTTACTTTGCTCACACTCTAATAACACTTTAAGTCTTAAAAACCATTTGTCTCCATTCACTCCTATCAAATACGGTCATGCATGCTTGCTGGAAGTCCAAGCCCCTCGTACACAAAACCTTTACCCCCTACTCCGCCTTCCCTGCACTACAGATTTATACACTCTCGAAGTAATTCTATTTCGTTCCATTCTCTCTACATGTCCAAACTACCTCACCAGCCTTTCCTCAGCCCTCTGGATAATAGTTTTGGTAATCCCGCGCCTCCTAATCTCCAAACTACGGATTCTTTGTATTATATTTACACCAGACATTGCCCTCAGACAAGACATCACTGCCTCCATCACTGCAACATTCACCACCAATGCTTCACACTCTCACAAGAGTGTTGCTGTAACTATACTCTCATACATTGCACTCTTTGCTTCCATGGACACAGTTCTTTGTCTCCACAGACTCCTAAGTGTACCACTCACACTTTTCTCCCTCATCAGTTCTGTGATTCACATCATCCTTCATTATTTTATTAATAATTTATTTTATTAGTATTTTATTATAATTTTATTAATGTTATAAGTATTTTATTGTTAATAATAATTATATTATATTATTATTATTATTATTTTTATTGTTTCAGTAAGTGTGCACAGAGTAGGTAAGGTAACAGAGGTTACAATGGTGCCTGTTAGCTACCCTAGATTGTGTCACTGTTCTTGACACTGTTGGACTTGACTGTGGCACTGTAGTTGTAAGGTAGATGTGATTGTTACAACTGTGAGTATTGTTACAACTGTGAGTATTGTTACAGCTGTGAGCCAGAGGGAGGTGAGCCGAGCACCAAGCAGAGAGAGCGCAGGGACTGGTGAAGTGGGGTCACTACTACTGTCACCATACTACTCTCCGTCACCACACCAGCTGAGTCCCCGCACTGAGCTGAGGCGGGACCAAGCTATTGATAGGTCACCGTCACCCTTACTCAGGTGAGTCCCCTACCCATGTAAGTCACCTGATGCTGTCTACTCATCTAATGGTGTGTTTGTGTGTTAGTTAATACATGACTTTATCATGTAATAGGAGTGAAAGGGAGAATAGAAATGGAGAGAAGAAAGAGAGAGAAGAAAGATTGATAAGAAAGAGGCAAAAATGGTATGGAATGTGTGATTAAAATTAAAATGAAGGGTGGTGGTGATAAAGGGGGAAGGAAAGACAGAAAAAAGAATGAAAGGGAAAAAAATAAAGAGAATGTAAAAAACACATAAAAAAGGCGGGAAAAAAAAATAGAGACAATGGGGTAGATGTTTTAGGGGGAATAAAGGGGGAGGAGGGGGAGAGGGGGGAGTACAAAGGGGGGTGTTAATTAGGGGAAGATTAAGTAAGGAAAAAAGTGCGTTTTGATAGGTAGAAAAAAATTTTAACACATAAACCAAACTGTGTCAAAGGCCAGGGAGAGTAAAGGCTGGAAAGTCCGGGAGAACAGGCTTAAAAAGTGTCAGGGAAGTACAGAGTGTCAAAAAGGCGGGAAGTAAGACTGGTCAAGATGTCAGGGGGGTGACTGTGTCAAGAGTGTCAGGGAGATACAATGGCAAGAGTGTCAGGGAAGTTTTCAGACTGGCAAGAGTGTCGGAGAGTACAGCTGTGTCAAGAGTGTCAGGGAGGCAGACTGTGCAAGAGTGCAGGGAGAGTACAACTGTTCAAGAGTGCCAGGAGATACAGGCTGGTCAAGGTGTCAGGGAGTACAGGCTGTCAAGAGGGGTCAGGAGAGTACAGGCTGTGTCAAGAGTGTCAGGGAGAGTAAGACTGTGTCAAGAGTTCAGGGGGAAGTACAGACTGGTTTAAAGTGTCAGGGGGAATACGAGTGTCAAAGAGGTCCGGGAGATACAGACTGTGTCAAGAGTGCCGGGAGAGACTATGTAAAGTGTCAGGGGGAACAGACTGTGGCCCAAAAGTGCCAGGGGGAGTACGGCTGTAAAATGCCCAGGGAGAGTACAGGGGGTGTCAAAGTGCCAGGAGAGTAAGGCTGTGAAGGTGCCAGGGGAAAAAGTACAGGCGTGCCAAAAGTGCCAGGGGGGGAGTCAAGGGGTTGAAGAGTGCAGGGGGAAAATACGGGTTGTCAAGAATTAGGGAATACAAAAACTGTGTCAAAAGTGCCAGGGAGAAAAGACTGTGTCAAGAAATGCCCGGAGAGTACAGACTGTTGTCAAGGGTGTCAGGGAGAGTACAGGGGCTGGGGTCAAGAGTGTCAGGGAGAGTACAGACTTGTCAAAGTGCCCGGGGGGAGTACAGACTGGGGGCAAAGTGCCAGGGGAACAGGGGTGGAAAGTGCCCGGGGGAGTACAGGGGTGGGAAGAGGCCCGGGGGGGTACAACGTCAGAGTGCCAGGGGACGTTAAGGGGGCCCCGGGGGGAATTCCGGGTGCCCCAAAGAGGGGGAGTACAGGGGTGAAATTTTCCCGGGGGGTTTCAGGGGGAAGGAGAATAAAAGGCTGGAAGAAAATGCCAGGGAGAGGTTTTAGGCTGTGTCAAGGTTCCAAGGGAAGGGGAAGGGCGGGGGGTAGTGGCAAGGGCCCGGGGGAGTAAGGCTTTTAAAAAAATGCCAGGGGGGTACAGGCGTGATGAGTCCAAGGGGGGAAAAGGCTGGTCAAGAGGCCAGGGGAGATTTCGGCTGTGAAAGTGCCAGGGAGGGGTACGGCTGTGAAATGAGGGAAAAAGATACAGGGGTGAAGGCCAGGGGAAAAGTAACAGGCGTGAAAAGGCCAAAAGGGGGAAAAAGGCTGTGAAAGGTTTCCAGGGAGAGTAAAAGGCGTGAAGGGCCAGGGGAGAGTAAGGGCTGTGAAGAGTGCCAGGGAGAGAGTACAGGCGGTCAAGAGTGCCAGGGAGATCAAGTTGCCAGGGAAAAGGGTCGGCGGAAGAGTGGGAGGCGGGGGAAGGTCCGGGGGAAAAGTAAGTGTGCGGCAGGGGGGGGAATTGAAGGGGGGCGGGGGGTCAGGTGGTGAGTGGGGCCCGGGGCGCTGTGGAGTGCCGGGAAGAGAAGGGGAAAAGGGGCCGGAAGATAACTTGGGAAAAGTGCCAGGGAAGAGTACACGTGAATGGGGAAGATAATTGTCGGGAGGGAGATTCAGGCTGTGGAAAGGGGCCGGGAGGGTAAAACTTTTTGGGCCCGGAGAATCAGCGTGTAAGGTTAGGGGAAAATACAACTGGAAGTCCAAAAACAGGCCTTTTGGGGGCCCGGGTACACGGGAAAATGTCCAAAATAAAATGTTCGGGGCCAGGGAAGATAAGGGTTTACGGGGGGCGGTGTAAAAGTGCCAGGGGAAGAGTACAGGCTGTGAAGGTCCCGGAGGAGTAAGGCTGTAAGAGTGCCAGGGGGAGAGTACAGGGCTTGAAAGTGCCGGGAGAGGTACAGGCGTGTCAAATTTCCCGGGAGATACAGGGTGTAAGAGTGCCAGGGAGATCAGGGTGTGAAAATGCCAGGAAGAGTAAGGCTGTGTCAAAAAGGCCCGGGAGTACAGCTGTGAAGAGTGCCAGGAAAAGTACAGCTTGTCAAGAGTGCCAGGGGAGAGTACAGGCTGTGAAGAGTGCCAGGGGAGAGACAGGGCTGTTTAAAGGCCAGGAGAGATAAAGGGGTGAAGAGTGCCAGGGAAAGTAAGGCTGTGTCAAGGTCCCGGGGGAGTACAGGTGTGAAAGTGCCAGGGAGAGAGTACAGGGGGAAAGGGGGGGGGGGGGGGGGGGGGGGGGGGGGGGGGGGGGGGGGGGGGGGGGGGGGGGGTGTCAAAAGTGCCAGGGGAAGTACAGGTGTAAAGTCCCGGGAGAGACAGGCTGTGAAAGTGCCAGGGGAAAGTACAGGGCTGTGAAATGCCAGGGAGGTACAACGTGAGAGTGCCAGGGGAGATTTCAGGCTGTGAAGGTGCCAAGAGAGTACAGGCGTGAGGTGCCCCGGGGGAAGCACTGGAAGATGCCCAGGGAGAAAAGGCGTGAAGAGTGCCAGGGAGAAGACAGGCTGTGTCAAGAGGCCAGGGGGAGACAGGGGTGAAAAAGGGGCCCGGGAGAGATACAGGCTGTGGTCCCAAAAACATTGAAAGGGGGGAGAGATACGGGGGTGTGAAAAGAAGAGCAGGGAAAGGAGGGGGAACAGGCTGTAAGGTGCCAGGGGGAAGTACAGGCGGTAAAAGGGCCAGGGAGTACGGGGTGTAAGAGGCCAGGGGGAAAAGTACCCAAAATGCCGGGGGAAGTAAAATCCAGGGAAGTAAGGCTGGAATGGCCAGGGAGAGAGTACAGGGGGTGCAAAGTGCCGGAGAAATACAGGCTTTTGAAGAGTGCCAGGGGGAGGAACAGGCGTAAGATGCCCGGGGATAAAAAGGCTGTGAAAGTGCCCGGGGAGGCAGGTGTGAAGGGGTGCCAGGAGGGTTACAGGGGGTGTGAAGATGCCAGGAAGAGAAAAAGGCGTGTCAAAAGTGCCCGGGAGGTCAGGGTGTGAAAAAGTCCAGGGAAAAGTACAGGGGTGTGAAGATGCCGGGGAGAGTACAAGGCTGTGTCAAAATGCCAGGGGAGAGTAAGGCTTGGAAAGTCCAGGGAGAAGTAAGGCTGGAAGAGTGCCAGGGAGAGGGTACAGGGGGGAAAGTGCCAGGAGAGTAAACTGTAAGAGGCCAGGGGAGAGTAAGGGGTAAAGTGCCAGGAGAGAGTACAGGCTTGGAAATGGCCCCGGGGGGGTACGGCTGTGAAAGGCCAGGGAGAAGTACAGGGGTGGTCAAAGGCCAGGGGGGTACAGGCTGTGAAAGTGCCCGGGAGAAGTAAGGGGGTAAGAGTGCCAGGGAGAGAGTCAGGTGTAAAAAGTGCCGGGGAGAGTACAGGCTGGGAAAGTGCCAGGGAGAGAGTAAGGGTGTGAAGAGTGCCAGGAGGAGTACAGGGTTTTGGAAAATGCCCGGGGAGAGTACAGCGTGAAGAGTGCCCGGGAGAGAGTAAGCTGTTTAAGAGTGCCAGGGGAGAGTACAGGCTGTGAAGAGTGCCCGGGGGGGAGACACTTGGGGCAAAGGCCAGGGGGAGAGTACAGGCTTGAAAGTGCCAGGGAAAGAGAAAAGGGGTGTGAAAGTGCCAGGGAGAGTAAAGGCTGTGAAAAATGCCAGGGAAGGAGACAGGGTGTGTCAAATGCCAGGGGAGGTAAGGCGTGAAGAGGCCGGGAGAGATACACTGTGAAAGTGCCAGGGAGAGATACAGGGTGTTTTCCCAAAAGTCAGGGGGGAAAAAGGGACAGGTGGAAGGGGTCCAGGAGGAGTACAGCGTGTAAGAGTGCCGGGAGAGAGACAGGCTGTTAAGAGGCAAGGAGAGTACGGCGTGAAAGGCCAGGGGAGGTAAGGTGGAAGGTCCAGGGGAGATACACTGTGAAGATGCCAGGGGGGGAGTACAGGGCGTGAAAGTGCCCGGGGGAAATACGCTGTAAGGTGCCAGGGAAGAGTAAAGCTGGTCAAGAGTGCGGGAAGTACAGGCTGTGAAAAGTGCCCGGAGAGTACAGGGGTGTGTCAGAGTGCAGGGAAAAAGAAAAAGGCGGGGAAGATGCAGGGAGAGTCAGGGTGTTTGGGAAATAGGGGGCAAAAGGGAGGGGGAGTACAGGCTGGAAATCCAGGGAAAGTACAGGCTTGAAAGTGCCCGGGAAGACACTTAAAGTGCCCGGAAAAGGTACAGGCGTGTCAAGGTGCAGGGAGGGGTACAGGGTGTGCCAAAAGGGGGGGAAGTACAGGCTGGAAGAGTGCGGGAAGGACGGGGTGGAAGAAGTCAGGGAGAGTACGGCTGTGAAGATGCAGGGAGAGTACAGGCTGTGAAGGTTTCCAGGGAAGTACAGGGTGTGAAGAGTGGGGGGGCCCGGGTAAAGGAGGGAGTAACAGGGTGTGAAGAGTGCCGGGAAGTACAAAAGGCTTGAAAGGCCGGGGAAAAAGCTTAAAGTGCTGTGTCAAATGCAGGGGAGACACTGAAAGTGCGGGGAGAGTACGCTGTGTCAAGATGTCGGGAGTACCTGGTCAAGAGTGTCGGGGTTTCGGCTGTTCAAGAGTTTCAGGGAAAGGGACAGGCTGTGTCAAAGTGTCAGGGAGAGTACAGGTGTGTAAGGTGAGGAGAAGTACAGGTGGTCAAGGTGTCAGGGAGAGTAAGGCTGTGTCAAGAGGCAGGGAAGTACAGGGTGTGTCAAGAGTTCAGGGGAGAGTAAGGGTGTGTCAAGATTTAAGGGAGAGACAGCTTTTCAAAAGTGCAGGGAAAATACAGGCGTGAAGAGTGCAGGGAGGGGTACAGCTGTGAAGAGTGCCGGAGAAAACAGCTGTGAAAAATGCCGGGAGAGTACAGCGTGAAGAGTGCAGGGAGGTACGGCTGTGAAGAGTGCAGGGAAGGGGTACAGGGCTTTAAAGTGCCAGGGAGAGTACAGCTTGTCAAGATGCAGGGAGAGTACAGGGTGTGTAAAATGCCAGGGAAGAGTACAGGCTGTTCAAGAGTGTCAGGGAGGTACAGCTTTTCAAGATGAGGGGGAGGGGGGGGGGGGGGGGTATGGGGGGGTACAAACCCGTGTCAAATGTCAGGGAGAGTACAAGGCGTTAAGAGTGCAGGGGGAGTAAGGCTGTTCAAAGGCCCGGGAGGTAAGGGGGGTTTTCAAAAGTGAAGGGGGGAGTACAGCTGTTCAAAGTGCAGGGGGAGAAGGTGTGTCAAGAGTTCAAAGGGGGTACAGGGTGTGTCAAGAGTTCAGGGAAAATACAGGCTGTGTCAAAAGTGCCCGGGAAGTAAACCCGGTCAAGAGGTCAGGAAGTACAGCTGTGTAAAAAAATGCAGGGGAGAGTACACTGGTCAAGAGTGTCAGGGGGGTACAGCGTTCAAAAGTGCCCGGGAGAGTCAGGCTGTGTCAAGAGTTCAGGGAGAAACAGGGCTGTGTCAAGAGTGCCCGGGAGAGTACAGCTTTGTCAAAGTTAGGGGGATACACTGTGTCAAGAGTGCCCGGGAGAGTACAGGCTGGCAAGAGTGCAGGAGAGTCAGGCTGTGTCAAAAGTGCCAGGGAAGTACAGGTTTTCAAGATGCGGGAGAGTAAAAGGCGGTCAAAGTTTCCCGGGAAAATACAGGTTTTTCAAAGTGTCAGGGAGAAAAGGGGGAAACCGGGGAAGTACGGTGCAAAAGGGGGGGAGAGTACACTGGGGCATGGGGGGTACCAAAGGAGGGAGAGTACAGGCGTCAAGATGCAGGGAGGTACGGCGTCAAAAGTGCCCGGGGGGGAGTACGGCTTGTCAAAAGGGCAGGGGAGAGTACAGGTGTCAAGATGCCCGGGGGGGAATACAGGGTGTGAAAGGCCCCGGGAGGAGTACATGTGAAAAGTGCCCGGGAGAGTAACAGCTGGTCAAAGTCCCGGGAGAGAACAGGGGTGTCAAGAGTCCAGGGAAGAGTACAGCTGGTCAAAATGAGGGGGGAGTACAGGCGGTCAAGAGGCCCGGGAAAAGTACAGGGGTGTAAGATGCCAGGGGGGAGTAAAAGGCTGTGAAAGGGTTCCAGGGAAGTCAAGGGGGTGGTCAGATGCCGGGAGAGTACAGCTGTCAAGAGTGCCAGGGGAAAAGTCAGGTGTAAAATGCCCGGGAAGTACATGTAATGTCAAAAATAAAGTGGGCCCGGGGGAGTACAGGCTGTGCCCCAAAAGTGCCAGGGAAAGTACAGGCTGTGCAAGAGTGCCAGGGGGAGAGTACAGGGGTGTTCAAGAGTGCCAGGGAAAAGAGTTTCAGGCTTTGGGGGGCCCAAAAGAGTTACCAAGGGAGGGGAGTAAGGCTGTAAGATGCCAGGGAGAGAGTTAAAGGTGTCAAAGTGCCCGGAGAGGTACAGGCTGTGAAAAGTGCCAGGGGGAGAGTACAGGTGTCAAGAGTGCCAGGGAGAAGACAGGCTGTGAAAATGCCAGGGAGAGGTACAGGCTTTTTGAAAGAAGGGGGCCAGGGAGAGGAAGCTGTTTCAAGAGTGCCGGGGGAGAGTACAACTGTGTAAGAGTGCCAGGGAGAGAGTACAGGCTGTCAAGAGTGCCCGGGGAAGAGTAAATTTTTGTCAAGAGTGCCAGGGAAGGTACAATTGAAGATGCCAGGAGGAGTAAAGGGGGGAAAAGGTATGTGAAGAGTCCGGGAGAGAGTAAAAACTTTTCAAGAGTGCCGGGGGGAGAGACAGTGTCAAGATGCCAGGGGGGAAAGTTTAAACCAAAAAATAGGGGTTTAAAAGTGCCCGGGAGAGTACAGCTGTGAAGGTGCAGGGAAGAGTACAGAAGGGAAATTTCCAGGGGGGAGAACATGTGGTGCCAAAGAGTTGCCAAGGCCCGGAGAGAGTCAGCTGTAAGATGCCAGGAGAGATACAGCTGTCAAAGTGCAGGGAGAGATTAAAAGCTGAAGGTGCCAGGGAGAGAGTAAGGGTGCAAAAAATGCAGGGAGATACAGCTGTAAGAGTGCCCGGGGGAGAGTAAGCTTTTCAAAAGTGCCGGAGGAATACAGGCGTAAGAGTGCCAGGGGAGAGTACAGGGTGTCAAGAGTGCCAGGAGAGAGTACAGCTGTGAAGGGGCCGGGAAGGTACAGGTTGTCAATGGCCCGGAGGGAAATAAGGGGTGTCAAGAGGCCCGGGGGAGGTACGGCTGTCAAGAGTCCAGGGGGAGAGTACAGGCTTTTCAAATGCAGGGAAGGGGTACAGGCTGTCAAGAGTGCCAGGGGGAAAAGTAAGATGTGTCAAGAGTCCGGGGAAGAGTAAAAGCTGTGAAATGCCGGGAAGAGTACAACGTAAGAGCCAGGGGGGGGAGTAAAAGGCTGTCAAGATGCCCGGAGAGAGTACAAGTGTCAAGATGCCAGGGGGGGTACAGACCCGTCAAGAGGGGCCCGGGATAGAGGGGGGTCCAAAAGTGCCAGGAGAGGTTTCAGGCTGTCAAAAGTGCCCGGGAGAGATACAGACTGTTTAAAATTCCAGGGAAGAGTACAACTGTCATAGTGCCCAAAGAGAGACGCTGTCAAGAGGCCAGGGGAGGCAGGCGTCAAAGTGCCCGGGGGAGAGTAAGCTGTAAAAAGGGGCCAGGGAGGAGAACAGACTGTCAAGGTTTCCAGGGAGAGAGTACAGGGGGTTTTCAAGAGGCCAGGGAGAGAGTACAGGCTTCAAGATGCCAGGGAAGAGTACAACTGTGTCAAGAGTGCCCGGAAGAGTACAGACTGTGTCAAGATGCCCGGGAAGTACAGGGTGCAAAAGTGCCAGGGAAGAGTGGCTGCAAGGGTTTCCCGGGAGAGAGTACAGCTGTAACGTGCCAGGGAAAAGTACAGCTGTCAAGAGGCCAGGGGGAGATGGAAAGGAGGGAGAAAAACAGGGTGCAGGGAAGGGGGAGTACAGCGTAAGAGTGCCAGGGGGGAGACAGCTGTCAAGAGTGCCAGGGGGAAGTACAGGCTGCAAAGTCCGGAGAAAAATACGGCTGTCCAAGAGTGCCAGGGAAGAGTACATTTTAAGATGCCGTGAGAAGTACCGGGGCAAGAGTGCCAGGGGGGGAATCTGTCAAGAGTGCCAGGGGGAAATTTTCGGGTAAGAGTGGCAGGGAGAGATACAAACCGTCAAGGAGTGCCAGTGAGAGTAAGCTGTCAAAAGGCCAGGGAGAGATACAGGCTTCAAGTGCCCGGGGGAAGTAAGATGTCAAGGTGCCAGGGAATAAGATGTCAAGAGTGCCCGGGAGAAGTACAGGCGTCAAAGGGCCCGGGGAGAAGGGTCAAGGTGCCAGTTGGGGGAGTACAGGGTTTAAGATGCCAGGGAGGAAATACAAAAGGCAAGAGTGCCAGGAAAAGTACAAGGTCAAGAGGCCAGGGGGAAGGGGACGGGGGTCAAGAGTGCCGGGGAGAGTCAGGTGTCAAGGGCCAGGGGGAGAGTCAGGTGTCAAGAGTGCCAGGGAGGTACACTGCAAAAAGGCAGGGGAAGTAAGGCTGTAGGGGGAAAAGGGGGGGAAAAGTACAGGGGTGGGAAAAGTCCAAAAAATATTTTAAAGCGTCAAAAAAAACCCGGAAAATACATCCTTAGATAAGAAAAAACACCCTTCCCCAATTTTTTCCAAAAAATAATTAAATAATAAATTTTTCTTAAATAAATAATAAATAAAAAATAAAATAATTAAATTTAAAAAAATAAATTTCAAAGTCAAAATAAAAGGTTTTCTTCAAAAACCCCCCCGGGAAAAATAAAAATTCCCAAAGGTTTTTTCCCCAAATTTTAAAGCTTAAATAAAGCCCAAGGGGGAAAAGGGGTTTCCCAAACCTCAAAATCCCCAAAGTTTTAAACAGGGCGGGAGGGCCCAAAGGAAGGTCCTTTCAAACCCATAAAAAAAATTTTAAGTTTTTTAAAAAAGGCCAGGTAATTAAACCCAATTTTTTAAATAAAAATAATTAAATATAATTTAAAAATTAAATAATAATAATTAAAATTAAAAAATTTTTTTTAAAAAAGTCGGCCCATGAGAGGGGGGACCCCGGGTGACCCAGGTGAAGGGGGGGCCCGTGCAAGGTGCCCCAGGCCCCATAAAAAAAAAACCCCCAAAAGGAAAGAACAAACTTAAAACCCATCATTTGACCTGACCAGCCGGCGGTGGCTCGTATGTTGGTTGCTGCGCCAGCATAACAACCTGGTTGATCAGCCCTACCACCATGGGGACGGTCACAGACCGGCCGGGGGGGCGTTGCCCCCCGGAACCTCTCCATAATCACTGTTTTTTGCAGGGGTGCTCAATACACAGTTTAGATTCCCCCCTCCAAACTGCCAGTATCCTGAACCACTCCTGTAATGCGGGCAACATTATCTTCCCTTTTCCCCGGACTCAATCGGCTAAAAAAAAATAACCGTTTCCTTGAACCCCTTCCACTAAATTTTCCCCCCGCTCACACTCCAATATATTTCATTTCCCAAAACCATTCGTCTCCTTTTCTATCTAACACCCAACCCCCCTTGCGGGAACCCAAAGCCCCCCCCCTCAAAACCCCCTTTACCCCCTCCCTCCAACCTTTTCGGGACGACCCCACTCTCCCTTTCCTTCTACAGTTTTATCCCTCCCCAGCATTCTACTTTGTTCCATTCTCTCATGACCGAACCACCTCAAACCCCCCTCTTCAGCCCTCTGACTAATACTTTTATAACCCCACCCCTTTCCAAATTTTTCCACACCGAATTCTCGCGATATATTTACACAACATTGCCCCGAACAGACACTCCACCCGCCCCCGCCTCCTCCTCGCCGCAGCATTTACAACCCAAGCTTCACAAAACCATGAAGAGTGTTAGTACCGCTAAACTCCACGTCGTTCCCTTCTGCCACCATGAATAACGTTTTTTTTTCCCCCCATATACCTAAATGCCCCCCCACCCCTCACTTTTTTTTTTCCTTTATCAATTCTATGGTTTTTAACCTCATCCCACATAAACCCCTCCGCACAAGTCACTCCCAAAAACTGAAAACATTCACTTTTTCCATACCTCTCCAATGTATTCCCCTTTTTTCTTTATTAAACGGGTTAACTCTCATCACCTTTCTCTTATCTATGTTCACTTTCAACTTTCTACCTTTAAAAACCCTCCCAAACTCATCCACTAACCTTGCAATTTTTTTTAAATCTCTATAAGCACAGTACATCACAAAAAAAAACTGTGTCAATTCCCCTTTTGTTTTATTTCCCCCGAATTTAATCCCACCCCTCTCCTGAACACCCCCAGCATTTACTTCTTTTACAACCCCATCTATAAAAAATTAAACAACCATGGTGACATTTCACATCCCTGTCTAAGACCTCTTTTTTTTTTTCTATTTCCAATACTTGCAACTCTGCTACATTCTCCCCTATCCAATCATAGCCTTTTTAAATCCAAATGCCATAAAAACTCCCACCCTTTTTCTAAAACTTTTTACATATAGGGTTTTCAAGGTTTATTTAATATCCTGGCCACCTCTT
>NW_026464374.1:0-14501 GCF_026875155.1 Cherax quadricarinatus
CCCTGTAACAACTTCTCGAAAACTCGGGCTGGCTCCTCCTCAGGAAAATTAGTGAATAGAAAAAGAAATAATAACAACAAACATAAACACTTTAATTATATAGAAAATATAAAATTTAAAACACTTAAATATGAATATTAACCCTGCATTAAAGAAAGGGAAAAAAAATGAAAAATATAAATGATAACTGAATTCAACGCTAATTTAAATGTATATAAAACGTGGGTGTCTGGTGTTGGTGACACTGTTGTTGAAATCGTAGTCGTTGCTGATGATGGGGGAGGTCGCAGGTGTTGGTGACCACCACTGGCTAGTTGTTCACATTTATACCAGTGAGTATTTTTATCCCGAAGACAGGGAAGCAGGTTCTTTACCACTGCAATGCTGTGGAGTTACGTCCCGCAACTTCATACAGGTGCACAGGTACTTCAATACAACCTGGAGAAGTCTCTGGACGTTAGTCCTTCTCCTGTTCTACTCGTTGATTGCCAGGTGGCCCTCTCTGACACCAAGAGAAAGAGTTGGGGGGCTGTGAGTCTAGTGATTACTTTTTAACCAGAGCCCCACACGTCACCTTTCGGGGGGGGGAAGAGGGAGGGGAAGGGATAGCAGGAGCTAGACTGACCCTACCTTAACGAGTAGCCGGCAATGAAACTATTTTTAAATATATATATTAAATATTAAATATATAATATATATTTTATATAATATATTATATTATATATATAATATTATATATATATAATATTTTATAGGTTGGTAGACAGCAACCACCCAGGGAAGTACTTACCGTCCTGCCAAAATGACTGTGAAACAAAAACCTGTAACTGTTTTGCATGATGGTAGGATGCTGGTTTCTTTTTCTGTCTAAATAAACACGCTAGATAACGGGGATATCTTGCTACTCCTACTACACTTTGGTCACACTTCAAGACACGCACATGCTATATATATATACATCTAGGTTTTTCTCCTTATTCTAAATAGCTCTTGTTCTTGTTTATTTCTTCTATTGTCCATGGGGAAGTGGAAAAGAATCTTTCCTCCGTAAGCTGCGTGTGTATGAGGCGGAAATAAAAAGCCGGGACAATGGGCTAGTAACCCCTTCTCCTGTATACATTTACTAAAAAAGAGAAGAAGAAAAACTTTATAAAACTGGGTTGTTTTTAAAAGTGCGTGGATGTAGTGCGGGTGACAAGAAACAGAATGATTGCTGATGGGTTTTGAATGAAAAAGTTGGATGTCCTGGCTCTAAGCGAAACAAAGCGAAGGGGGTAGGAGAGTTTTCAGTGGGGGGAAATAAATGGGATTAAATCTGGAGTATCTGAGAGAGTTAAGCAAAGGAAGGGGTGCAGTAATGTTAAAATGAAACAGTTATTGAAGGAGAAAAGAGAATATGAATGTGTAAATTCGAGAAATTATGTGGATTAAAGTAAAGGGGGATGCGAGAAGTGGGTCATAATAAACGGTATGCAACCTGGAGAAGAGGAATGCAGAGGAAGAGAGAGATTTTGGAGATGTTAAGTGAATGTATAGGAGCCTTTGAACCAAGTGAGAGAGTAATTGTGGTAGGGGGCCTGAATGCTAAAGTAGGGGAAACTTTTAGAGAGGGTGTGGTAGGTAAGTTTGGGGTGCCAGGTGTAAATGATAAAGGGAGCCCTTTTATTGAACTTTGTATAGAAAGGGGTTTAGTTTTAGGTAATACATATTTTAAGAAAAAGAGGATAAATAAGTATACACGATATGAATGTAGGCGAAATGACAGTAGTTTGTTGGATTATGTATTAGTAGATAAAAGACTGTTGAGTAGACTTCAGGGTGTACATGTTTATCGAGGGCCACAGATATATCAGATCACTTTCTAGTTGTAGCTACACTGAGAGTAAAAGGTAGATGGGATACAAGGAGAATAGAAGCATCAGGGAAGAGAGAGGTAAAGGGTTTTTAATAAACTAAAAGAGGAGGCAGTTAGGGTAAAAATATAAACAGCTATTGGGGGATAGATGGGCTAATGAGAGCATAGGGAATGGGGGCGAGAGGAAAGGGTAGGTTTTAAAAATGTAGTGTTAGAGTGTTCAGCAGAAGTTTGTGGTTACAGGAAAGTGGGTGCAGGGGGGAAGAGGAAACGATTGGTGGAATGAGATGTAAAGAGATAGTAAGGGAGAAAAAGTTAGGGATATGAGAAGTTTTTACAAAGTAGAAGTGATGCAAGGAGGGAAGAGTATATGGAGAAAAAGAGAGAGGTTAAAGAGTGGTGAAGCAAATGTAAAAAAGAGCAAATGAGAGAGTGGGTGAGCTGTTTATCAACAATTTGTTGAAAATAAGAAAAAGTTTTGGAGTGAGATTAACAAGTTAAGGAAGCCTAGAGAACAAAATGGATTTGTCAGTTAAAAATAGGAGAGGAGAGTTATAAATGGAGAGTTAGAGGTATTGGGGAAAATGGAGGAATATTTTGAGGAATTGTTTAAATGTTGATGAAGATAGGGAAGCTGTGATTTCGGTATAGGGAAAGGAGGAATAACATCTTGTAGGAGTGAGGAAGAGCCAGTTGTGAGTGTGGGGAAGTTTCGTGAGGCAGTAGGGAAATGAAAGGGGGGAAGGCAGCCGGGGTTGATGGGATAAAGATAGAAATGTTAAAAGCAGGTGGGGATATAGTTTTGGAGTGGTTGGTGCAATTATTTAATAAATGTATGGAAGAGGGTAAAAGGTACCTAGGATTGGCAGAGAGCATGCATATTCCTTTGTATAAAGGCAAAGGGGTAAAAGAGAGTGCAAAAATTATAGGGGGATAAGTCTGTTGAGTGTACCTGGTAAAGTGTATGGTAGAGTTTTTAATTTAAAGGGAAAAAAAGATAAGACGGAGGAATAGGATAGCAGATGAACAAGGAGGCTTTAGGAAAGGTAGGGGGTGTGTGGACCAGGTGTTTACAGGAAACATATAAGTGAACAGATTTAGAAAGGGCTAAAGGTTTTTGGGTCATTGGGTTTGGGAAAGGGCGTATGACAGGGTGGGAAAGGGGGGGAATGTGCAGAGTTTCAAGTTATGGTTTTAGGGGAGGTTAATGAAAGAGTGAAGAGTTTTTTTCGAGGATATGAGGCCAAATTTTAAATATAGAAAAAAGGGGAAAAATTTTTTCCCTAAAGTAGGCCTTAACAAAATTGTAGTCACCCTGGTTGTTTAATATATTTTTAGATGGGGGTTGTAAAGAAGTAAAGCAGTCTTGGCAAAGGGTGGAGTAAAAGATAAAGAACCCCCAGGGGGGGTTGTAAAGGCTCTTTGCTGATGAACTGGCTCTTGGGGGATTCTGAAAAAAAGCGCAGAGTTGGGGGATAATTTGGAGGTTGGGAAAAGAAGAAAATTAAGGTAAAGAAAAGAAGGTTTTGAGGATAACAAAAAGAAGGGGATGAAGATTGAATTTCAATTTGGGGAGGAATGGGGGGTGAACTATTCAATTTTTTGGGAGTGGAGGTAGCGGTGGGTCAGAAAGAAGAGGGGGAAACATAGAATTTGAGAGGGAAAAAGATGGTGGTGCACTTAGGGGTCTGTGGAGCAGAGAACTTTGTCCTTGGGGCAAAGAAGGGTGTATGAAGTTATAGTTTTACCAAAGCTCTTATATGGGTGTGAAGCAGGGTGATGAATTTGGCCAGGCGAGAGAAGCTGAGGCAGGGAGATGTCATGTCTGAGGCAAGTGTGTGAATAAATGCAAGAATTCTAGTTTTGGAATTGAGAGGAGGGCGGGATTACCAAAACTGTTGTCCAGAGGGCTGAGGAAGTTTGTTGAGTGTTTCGGAAAGTAGAGAGAATGGAGCGAAACTAAATAACTTCAAGAAAGATAAGTCTGTAGTGGAAGGAAGGCGGGTAGGGTCGCCTAGAAGGTTGGTGAGGGGGTAAAGAGGTGTGTGTGCTGGGCTTGGACTTCCAGCGGCATGCTGACGTGTTGGATAGGAGTGAAGGAGACAAATGGTTGTTTAAGTCTTGAGTCCTGTTTAGTTGAGCAAAGTAAAATTGATGAAGGATCAGGAAACCGCAGGCCGGACTTGAGTCCCCTGGAATGGCAGTACAGTGGCCTGCACTCTGAAGAGGGTGTTTATGTTGCAGTTTAAAACTGTAGTAAAGCTTTCATTCTGCAAGACATGAGGAGTGAATGATGGGAAAGTTTTTCTTTTCGGGCCACCCTGCCTTGGGGAAATCGCCAGTTGTTAATAAAAAAAAAAAAAAAAAAAAAAAAAAATATATTCCCTCTCAACTCCTATCTATGAACTTTTCCCTCAACACTCGTCAAGGGAGTCAAATGAAACTTTTGTATGCGATGTGTTACAATGTTTTTAAGAGTAAGTTGGGTATGGTCCAGTATGCTATCTGTGATTATCCCTGATAAGGGCCTAGTATATTGGTCATTATGTTTGCACTTGTCCTCATCCAGCCTGTGGGTAGTTATTTTTATTATGAGAAGTGTGTGTTCATATTGTTGATGTAATCAGTGATAGTCGGAATACGGTAGCCAAGTGATATTGAACAAACTTTTGACTTGTTTATCCATCACAAACCAAGTAAGAAACGAAGTATGTACAGTATATACACTACTACAGCAATAGTAATAATGCTACTCCACGATAAGCAAGGCAGATAGACGCCACTATAGAGCAAACGTGCTTCACCCCTCTAGAATGAATGACAGGGCAAACAGCGTGGTCCCACATCATCTCTGCAATTGCCAAAAATCCATCATCTCAGTTGCTGAACCTGGTACTGATCGAACGACCGGGGCCCCATCGTTTCGACCCTAGTATACATACTCTTTGCATGCCACAACAGGCAACCGGCTGGACTCAATCTTAGGAACGCCCCACAACTTTTCACATGTTGACTTCATTGATTAACAAGTAACTCACGTTGTACTCGCGTACAAACTCTACAGTTATTCCACGAACAAAACGTCCTGTAGGCACATTTGACCATGGTCTGTCACAAGACAGAAAATTGGAAATCACCACAACTCCTTCAGTGTTTATTTTTTATGTGCTAAGTCAGTATCCTATCGTAATTGTACTCAGAGACGACATAACTTCTGAAACAAGAGTGCAGCACAATGCACTCTTCACAAACTCCTCTACACGAGAACATGATACGTAATGGAGGGACACTGGACAGTATGCCCTGTTGGCCCATATTGGCAGTACGTTACAATACCAACCCGACTAACAGAACATTTGCTAAACCAGCGTTTCAGTGCCCTAACAGTAAGCTCTGACAAATCTATTTACTCACGTGAAAGTCCCACTCATATCCAACCCTCTCATTCATGTAATTTATCCAACTAAACCTGAAACTACCCAAGTTCTAGCATCAATAACTCCTACTACAGACTGTCCCATTCATCAGCTACCCTGTTTCCAAACCAATACACTCCTATGTCCTCTCTAAATCTAAGCTTATCTAATTTGAATGCATAATTGTTGGTGCTCTCTTGAGAGATATCTCAAAACCTTATTTATATCCCTTTGTTAATACCTATTCCACTTATACACCTCCAATCATCTCTCCCCATTAATTCCTTCATCTACAAATGATATGTAATCTAAGGTCTTCAACTTTTCTTTCATACAAAAGATTTCGACTGCCCTTTCCACCCTCCCAATCCCCCATTCCCTCTCATCGCCAGGATACAAAAAACAAAATCCCGTAATTAAATACGTGATGCACTTCACAGGCACCTCTACGCCTCCCACGTCCAAACTTAACGCCCTCAATACTGAATATTCCGCCCCCTCACACTGTCCTCAGAACCGTAACCCATCCATTCGCCCTGATAATCCCGAATTATCCAAAAATACAACTACAGAAACGCCCGTCCCTCATCCCCGCACACCGACATGCGCCCACCACCATCAACCGTCTTTCGTCAGTGCAGCACAACCCCACCCCCCCCCCCCCCCCCCGACGGCAGTATACCATGAGAAAACGGAAAAATACCTCTCGCGCATTTGGTCTGCACGCGCATCAACACATAACCTCTCCCATAATCCTTCACGCATACATGAGTAATACGCTCACCTTCGTGACTACCTTCGCCCCTTACAGCATGCTCAAAACACCACCCAAACTGTATTAAGTATGGACTGCAGCAAACGCCCGCAACATCTTCACACACCCTCATCTCCGACCCCCCACGACATTCGCACATCTTCATGCAAGTCATTCACGGTCCTCCCCGCTTGTCCCAGCACAACGGCGTAACCACCCACTTTAAATAAATACACTTGACTCTTAACCGTAAATGAATCAACCCTAAACTCCTCTGTTGACCGGTAGACTAATCACACTCCTAGCCATTAACACTGGAACCCCAAGAAAATGGAAAACCCTACCTTAACAGCCTCGTAACATCTGGACCTGCTAACGGATACACTGCTGCCACGTGCCAGACTTTACGGTATAACAACACATTCACAACATCGCACGCGATTACATGTCACATGAGTGTCTCACCCATCCAAGCCCCACCACTCGATCCACAATCCAAGTCCAGAATAACCATCCTCGCCTCTTCTGCACTACCATATACCGATCCACCACACTTTTAACCTGTCCACCATATTCCAACGTACATTTCCATCCCCAACTCTCTCTCCCAACCCCCCAAATCTCCTAAGACCATAATTTTGATTTTTCTACATTACTCTTAAACCAGTACCCCCGCGAAATTATCAATAACATCTCCCTACGCGCATAAAACTCTCTCAGCGCTCACACTAGTATTGTCGTGCATCCCCACGTACCCTATATTCCCTGCTCTCTACTTCCTACTCCCCACACCACCTCAATACACGCTCCGCACCACTCTACAAAAAGGCGCATCTGTTAAACAGCGCCCCCACCCCCAAAAAACAGCAAATTGAGACAAGACAACCCTGCCTACTACCCTGACCCATGGATACCCAACTCCCCAACTTCCCATTTACCTGTACAACCACACCTCCCACACCTATACAATGTCGCTGCCCAACGCACCACCTCCTCCCCAAAACCCTGCCCTCTTATATGTACCACCACACCTCCACGTTCCTACACTATCATACACCGCCTCCAATCTAACACTAAGACCCCCCCCTTAGCTCCCCTCCCGACCCTTCTACCAAAATTCTTTATAATACTAATGCCAGTCAATACATCGCCTCCAACACACCATTATTGTCCGCTTGCACCACTCTATCCACCATACACTGCACCTTAATTTCCCTAAAATTTTTTGCAAAATCTTATCAGCACATGGCAATGAATGATCCTAAAGGCCCACACCGTCTTTTTGCTCACCTTTTGCACTAAAACCACAACTGCATACCTTGCAACCCTCCCATCCTCCCCTCCCTTTTCATCGTATTCATCGTTCTACAAGAAGACTTCAATACACAACCAATGCTCACATAAACTCGCCTGGGCAAGCCATTCCAAATCTGGTGCCTTACCTTTTGCCATCCCTCTAAAGCCCACCACACCCTCCCTTCTTCAATATCCCCCCCTCAACGCCCATGCCACACTGCCCTTAGCCACACAAGATAAACAATCGCCCCCAACCCCCCCGAAACCCTCACATCCACCCCGCACTCGTAAATTTCTACCAAACCACCTATCCACGGAAATCATCACATCGCCTCCGTGTTCTTAACGCCTTCCCGCCCTATATCCACCTAAGTCCTCGTGTACCACCACCTATCAATTTCCTATAGCCCAACGGCGCTGCCTCTGTCCCCGTAACACACAGGCCGATGGGTGATCACCCCACACCGCCATCTTCCAATCCACCCTGCAACTCGTCATCGCACAAATTTGTCATTCAGCAAATCCGACTGCTCCTTTCCTAACAATCGATTTCCCCATTGGATACTGCCCTGCCTTGCACGCCCCACTCATAACAACCTTCCAACCTACCCTCAAATACTGCTGCAACCCAAATGTCCATCCAACCCTCGACTTTACCTCCATCACACACCAAACGCCGGATCCTCTCCTTAGCTACCCCATCCCACCATCCATCAAATCGCCCACATCCCCACCCTCCTCCACAATTCTCCCATATTGTCCCTAAAATCTTACCCGCCCCTCCACCCCAAAAGTCTCACATTTAACTTCCAATACCCTGGATACCTCTTAGGCAACTGGCCTCAAGTCAAGACCGTAATAGACAGCTCTATGATCAGTGTACACAGCAGCTACCGTATGCACACGCATCACCCGCACACTTCTCGTCACATATAAACTTCTAGCCTGGCCGCGTATCCCCTCTATGAAACGATGCTCAACCATCAGGTCCCCACCTCCAATAATATCCCTTAACCCACGCCCAGGCAAAAGGACGTTACAAACCAAAAACACCCTTCCCCCCCGTGCTCCACACCTTTCTACGTACTACACAATCCAATCACCGCCTACGTTGTGCTCGAGGGAAGAGATCTCGAATAATAAATCAAAACATAATGCACAAACCTTTCTTCACCCGTAACACACGCTCTGCTGGCGCATACACACAAATCACTGCCATCACTCACTCCTCCACCTCCATCTACCTGAGTTCCCTACCGCTCCTCTACCCCATCATCAATTACAGACAAATGGGCTCGCTCCGAATCAGATCCCCAACACCACCTTCAAACTTCCGTATATACTACAAACACACGTATCCAGCCACATTCAAATTCCCGACCTACCATAAAATTATGCCTCCTCACAAATCACAATATCTATTGCATAAAAACCGAGCCCAAAACTTCACATTCCGCACACAATTTACATTCACAGGCATACACCTGAAACCTTCCAGAAGGGTTTTTAACACTGCCCTGGAACTCCTCTCACAGGCGCATTACATGCCTTCCACATGTCCCACCTCGCTCTCCACTTTGACAAGATTCCCCCCCCAGTCAACACCTGGCCAACACACCTTGGCGCCTCCACTCACCACGTCAGACCCACGTTTCTGCCCGTCCTCTGCGCCGGGGTCAAGACAATCACGGAATCAGAGTGCGTTGCTGCCCTCATTCGCCGAACACCTAGCATCCAGGTTCTGTCGGGAGATGCTCACAATGTACCTCCACACACCACCTCGACCACGGTCACCACTTCCCGAAGAAGCGCACCCGCAGCAGCTGACTGCCTCACCTGTCGTCGCTCTCTCTGTCCCTTCCACTCGACTTGTTGCCTCATCCCCAAAAAGCTCTCTCTCAAAAACCTGCCCCATCAACGGTCTAAAGCCCACATCCTCCACTCGTTTCCTCGCCACTCAGCTTGGTCTTCCCTCCACCAAAGTGGAAACCATAGAGCCTACAGGCATTGATGGCTCGACCCCACCGTCGGAACCCGTTCTCCAACCTCCGCGCTCATAGAACTAGGCCATTTACAGGTGTCGCCGCTGAACAGGCCCCCGCCATCGTCAGCCCTCGCTGCCGTCCCCTCTGTCTGCATCCGTCGTCGCTGCTGCCTCCCACACGTGGGCTGCCTATGGTCAGAAGGCGCCACTTAGCCTACAAGTCTTGCGCTGCCCTGCATAATACACCATAACTTGTGTCCGAAAGTCCCTCTAGGATGACAAACGATGGGATAGAATGCCTCAGCATCAGCATCAGGTTGAAGGGCACCTTCTGGCACGCCGCGTATGCCCATCTCCCTCAATCCCGCTGTTCTTAGTCGCCTCGTCACCTTCGAACGGCACATTAAGCACCTCACCCAGGTGTAGTGTCCGACACAATCAATGAGACGAACGCGTATTGCCGAGTTAACGTCCACACAGCCAATTCTTGATAAGTCTCCAAGGCATTAAATACACTGCCGTCGTTCGTAGCTTGACGAATATCGGTGAGCCCATTGAGCGATACCCATACAGATCCTGATCAGCAATGCCGTATGTGTCACAAATAATCTAGGATTTTCACTGTGCAGTCTGGAAGTGTAATGACCCCCGTAACTAATCAAAGCACACAGTTTGACGTGCCTTCTTGTATTCCTCCCACTGAAAAGGCCTCTCAACCAGACTGTGCGCAGCCCCAACCACACGGCCGAGCGATATGGGTCAATCATATATACACACAACTATTGATACGACATAAATATACAAGATACTCCTAAGAAACATTCCCAGTAGTAGTCAAGCACTCAATCTGTTTGCTAAAATACGATTTCCAGGTAATATATCAGTGACTCTTAGAAATCAGACTAGATGGGAGTGCTAGGCAGATTAATGTGGGAACCTACTCAGAGCAAGGGTGATGTACCTTTATCTGACAGTTGTTGTAACCTGTATGTTCCGATGGTTATATCCCCACTTTCCACCCTTTCTGTTCACTACTCTGTTGTTTGGTGAATCATGTCACGTGACCCACCGGACCTTATGCTCAAGTAGGGGCGACAGTGAGAAGAAGCAGCCAACGAAACACTCCTGCGCGTCCTCTGTAATCAGGTCAAGGTGGTTAATCCACCTGGACATATTCTGTCTATTCTGACTGCTTCCTATTGGGAAATAAGACTTATTCACTAAAGTAATCTCTGTATATATAGATGTTATATCTAGGATCTCCTCCTAATCATGTGTTATAAAAGCCTTATATATATATATTTTTTGGACAATATAGAACAATCAAGCATTCTTAAATTATATACTATAATTTGTATAGTATTATTTTTGGCTTTTTATTGTATTATAAATATACTTCATTAAATTAAGATTTCCAGAGGAAAGCAGCAGTATCTAACAAATTAGTAGTAGGAAATGTCAAAAGATACGTATGAACCCTCTCGAGGAAATATTTAAAAAGGCCCGGTGGCCTGGTGGCTAAAGCTCCCGCTTCACACACGGAGGGCCCGGGTTCGATTCCCGGCGGGTGGAAACATTCGACACGTTTCCTTACACCTGTTGTCCTGTTCACCTAGCAGCAAATGGGTACCTGGGTGTTAGTCGACTGGTGTGGGTCGCATCCTGGGGGACAAGATTAAGGACCCCAATGGAAATAAGTTACAGTCCTCGATGACGCACTGACTTTCTTGGGTTATCCTGGGTGGCTAACCCTCCGGGGTTAAAAATCCGAACGAAATCTTATCTTATCTTATCTGTCTTCATGCAATATCAGCTGGGAAAGTTACTACTGAGGCAGCTCCCGCGGCCCTACGCCAACGCTCGAAAGCCGAGAGCTTTTCTCTATCAAAGACGCACCCAAGACGGGCTGGAGGAGATTTCAGAGTTCTAAACATCTTTAAGTAACTAACAGGTAATAAATCGTAGGATTTCAAAATACAATCTTTAACCTGAGTATAATCAGAATATTGTACAAAAGGTAAGTTTGCAGTTATGGTTTGAGCTTTTCCTATTTAAAGATAATGTATAAAGCAGCCCAATATTTAGGAGGCCATTGGCATCACTTTCGCCTGAATTTTTCGAATGCCTCAAAAAATTAATCTAAATTATCCTCAGTAAATCTTAGCATTGAAGATGCTGCCTTTACTAAGGCAAAGAAGATTGTATACATAATACTCGATTCTTTTCTTTCTCATACTTTCAACGTTTCATAAGTACAGATTTGCGTTCAAAATCTCCCCTTTTTTAGTTTATCTGGGCTTCTACAAAGAGTTTGAAGCGAATAAAATACGTTCTAGGACGTTCGAAATTTTCTTTCTCCTTTGTTTGAATAGTAGTCAGAAGAGCGAGAGATTTGAAGGGAATGGGTTCATCATTCCAATAGGACTTTCTCTTGTTCCATTTCTAAACATCTGTAAAGGGTTTACCTGGAACCGTTTCCTAGCCTGGATGGAGTATCTGTTCCCCATTATAGTCCTTGAGATGGATTGGAGCGTGTATCAGCGTATTTTTTCAAGGAGTATCGAAGTTGATGTCCGTCGCTCCAGTGGGGTTGTTAGCGTCGAGTTCCGCCTCGGGTTCAGCAGTAAAGAAATCAAGAAAGAGAATATCTACTTCTCCAGTCTCAGTCTCTAATCCTGCTCATCTGGAAAAAGGACATTCTGTAACAAACATCTGACTGTCTGGGCAAATAAAATGCCTGTCGATTTTTAGCCGAAGCTTCGTGCTAATTGCCAACAAGATTGAGCTTCAAATTCTGTAATCTCTCCCTTGTTATATCTTCAAAACCCTCTGCCATTTCACATTCTTTTTAAATGAACTCACAAGTTTATTGCTCCCGAACACGGCCCCACTTTACACTCCCAGATAGAACCACGCCAGATATGTCCTCGGGTTAAGCAAACAACTTTGGTCAAAGCTAGGGTAATAATAGTAATCCTCCGAAATCTAAATTTAATGGAAGTATATTTATAATACAACAAAAAGCAAAAAATAATACTGTACGAATTATTGTATATAAATTAAGAATGCTGTTTGTTCTATATTGTCCAAAATATGTATACTATAAGGCTTTTATAACACATGCTTAGGAGAGAGCCTAGACATGACATCTGTATATACAGTGAAGTCCCAGTGAGTAATAGAGTAATAGAAAGACTAGTAATAAGCAAAATAAGGGGATATTGGAAAGCCAGTTGCACTAGTGCAAGGACGGTAATAGTTTAGTTGAATAACAGAAAGGAGCAGGAATGTAAAGAGAAATGAGGGTCCTTTAATATATATTACACACCTTGTCGTAGTGCTATGAATAAGAAGGACGAGTTAGACTATTTGCTAGAGTAGGGTAACATTGATGTATTTTGCCGTAAGTGAGAACGTGGTTCAATACGGAAAATCGGACATGCCTGCTGAATTCACAACAGTTTTAAATTGTTTGAAGCAGACAGATATCGGAATGGGGTGGGTGGCACGGTAGTCCGAGATCGAACTGTTGCATAAAATTGGGTATATAAGGCGAAGTAACACATACAGATCTGGATAGAATTTTCAGATGGCATGGAAAAATTTATTTTAGGTGTGATATACTGTCCCCAAACTACACAGGACCAAGGGAGACTTCTATGAAGAAATTGGTTAAGGCCACAAGGCTACGATAACGGAGTAATTCTAGTAAAAATACCGACACAATGAAATATAAACACAAATGCAGGATAATGAGATCCTTTATTGACAACGTTATACGCCCACACAGTGGGCTTTTTCAAGTCACAAACGATCTAACCTGGCGTGAAGTTTCGCGGGTATTTATATCGGGTCCCCTCAAGAAGGTTCCTTATGTTTGGGAGGGCCTCTTATTTTAAGGAAATGGATCTGTGCGCCAGTCCCCGAATTCAGCTGAATGCCTTCCACATCCCCCCACCTAGCGCTGTATAGTCCTCACGGTTTAGCGCTCCCTTGATTATAATAATAAATAAATAATATATAGTCGTTCAGAATGCTAGGTCAGGTGGAGAATCAGCATCTGTATGATGTACCGAGTGGGTTAAGAGCCTAAAATCTTGGGTAGCTTGGAAAGGAAATTTGGATAAGTTTTGAGCAGACCTTCTGCAATATTCTTTATCCTGTGATTCTTACGTGGAACGATGAAGAAGTTTCTTGCAAGTGTTCAGCAATGTTATAAGAACCACTATTCTGGCTGATGTTGTCGGATATAAAATAAGTGAAATTTCCCGGGTTCTTCGGGATTGAGTGTTGTTCTTCTGTGGCGATAAGTCTTCAGGTTTTTTAGTGGGTTTTGTGAACTACGGTGTTGTACACAGGCATTCCTTGTATCGTAGATGAATGGTTCAGAGAACCGGCATGTTGTTGAATTAGACACATGTGCAACTCTTGGGTATCTATATGAGGAAACGTTTTTGCCACAAAAGTGGCTTCATCAGTCCTACAAAGGAGAAACTGAACAGGAGTAGCATGAGGTAATCAGTCCCTCAGCCTTGAGTCGATTGGTCCAGTCCTCAATCTTGAATAGATTGATGGACGGGCCCCATCGACTCAAGGGTGAGGGACTGATTACCTCATTCTCCTCCTGTTCAATTTCTCCTTTGTATGGACTGATGAAGCCACTGGTGGCAAAACGTTTCCTCAATAAAGATACCCAAGAGTTGCACATGTTTTAAATTCAACAACATTTCTTGTATCGTCAGACCTGCTTGCGTATTGGTGTTCTGAAATACTGTTTGTTCCGATGTTGCAAATGCGATTGAGAAATCACCCGATCTTCTCATCTTTCCCGATATTGATGTTGCGATTCAAAATCAGGGAAAAAGAAACTTTTCCAGCCTTGACTGACTTCCCTATTCACCAGAGTACCTACTACACAAGCCAACGATCTCTTGCACAGGAAAATTGACGATTCACTGATCTTCCTATTCCACCAGCGATTTCATCGACCTTGTTGAACTATGTGTTGGCTTTACGTGTTTCTCTTTCGAAAATCATCTCTTTCAGCAGACTTTTGGACTAAACCATGGTTCGCCACTCAGTGGCTCCCGCGAAACCTATACATGAACATCTAGAAGCAGAATGTTTCTCCATTATTCTTCGTTTAACTGCTCCGTTATGTTCGACATTCTCCTCCGTTCAAAGTTCAACCTGAAA